>PJEN01005371.1:0-128480 GCA_004024605.1 Pteronura brasiliensis
GTGAACTCTCGTGATTCACGGTCGCGGTGTTCCATACTCTGTCTGTGAACAGAGTTCAATCTATGAGCCCGGACCTCCACCTGGACACCTGACAGCTGTCCCACACGCATCACATCCTGTATCAGGCCTTCCTTCGCGGCCGGTCCCCGCAGCACACACGCCGCCCTCCTCTGCTCCCCGGCTGGGTCAGGTAAGGGAAGCCGACAACACTCTGGTCGTCTCATGATGTCTGCCGGCCCCGCGGACGTGCACGTCATCCCAGCGCCCACCACGTCATCACATTCCAAATGCAGTCGGTCACCGAGTCCTGTGAGTTAGGCCAGAACGCGGACATACGGGTGCACTTCGGGATTTTACAGTGGAGGCCGCTGTGCGTGCTGTCACCCCCGGGCACACAGAGCGCTCGTAGCTGTCTCTTTCCTGCCCTGCCGGCCCCTCAGGTGTCCCGCCTCTCTCTCTGGCGCATCCTCCGCACCGTTCATAACACAGCCATGCTAGTCGGTGAGGACGACGGAGCTGGGCTCTGCTTCACGAGTCTGCAGCGGCTGACGCTTGGCCAGCAAGATCTCGCGCGCGGGGCGGTCTGCGGCACAGCCTGGCTTTCACGGACTGGCCTTACCGAGGAACTTGTCTTGCGTGCCGCGTGCTGCCCTGTGTTCTGTGCCGCACCCGCAATGAGCTACAGCCAGGCACCCAGCGCTAGAAATATACCCCCAGGTCATGGAGGCACAGCGCTACCATCTCAAATCCCGTCTCCCCTGGCCACCTTTCTCTCTTTGAGGCTTGGCTCAAAACCATTCCTTTTGGGGCGCCTGAGTGGCTCCATGGGTTAAGCCTCTGCCTTTGGCTCGAGTCATGATCCCAGGGGCCTGGGATCGAGCCCTGAGTCAGGCTCTTAGCTCAGCCAGGAGCCTGCTTCCTCCTCTCTCTCTCTGCCTGCCTCTCTGCCTACTTGTGATGTGTCTGTCAAATAAATAAAGTCTTTAAGACAAAAACAAAAACAAAAAAACCATTCCTTTTTTTTTTTTTCCAGATTTTACTTATTTATTTCAGAGAAAGCGAGAAAAGCCAAGCAGGGCGAACAGCACAGGGAGAGGGAGAAGCAGGGTCCCCGCTGAGCAGGGAACCCGATGCATGGCTCGATCCCAAGACGCTGGGATCATGACCTGAGCCGAAGGCAGAGGCCTAACTGACTCAGCCACCCCGATGCCCCTCAAAACCATTTCTTAAGTCAGTTTCTCTGTGACTATGGACGTCTCTGTGTCTCCTCTTCACCTTAAACACAGCGCATGCAGTGATGATCACTTCGCCTTTGCTTTCATGTGAACCACCCACTGAGGACCGCCGTCTATGCAGAAGGAACCTTCTGTACGTTGTACTCCTTTCCGTCTTGTGTGTGCCAAGCACACGCCCACTGTTGTCTGAGAGAGTCAAAAGGGATGTTAAAGTGCATATTATCTGCATTTTTCCCCCCTCACCTCGAACTTCCCTCATACGTGGAAAACCAACAGAGAAGTCTGCCTCACTGATCACGGAAACACCTGAAATCACGGAAGCCACTTCTGCGGACTGAAGCTCACGCTGGCTGCACTAGTCCTCCTCCACCGCAGCTCCAAGGCCTAACGCTCATCGGCAAGCCATGTGTACGACTTACTGCGGCCTCTGCGGGCCCACGGTGTCCCAGTGTGAGTTTGTCTAAGTCAAATCTCATCTGCACGCGGCTTCGGGCCAGAAGGAGACGCGCACGCCGCTCCTCTCGCTCTCTACCCCTCCCTGCATCTCTCTCTACCCCTCCCTGCATCTGTCCTGAGACCGGGGTGCGGAATCCTCTACACGGTGTGATCGAGATCAACCGATACAGCTCTGATGCCACAGAGGCCAACTGGTCCGGCCCAAATCCGCGATTCACATCAGCGGCCCTGAGCCGTCGGCCGCCCTCGTTCCTACACGCTACGGGGCCCATCCTGGGCTCGCAACGAGGACTGAGTGGGCGGCACAGCGACACGGCCACGCCTCGCCCCGCACTTCCCAAGTACTCACGGAACGACGACAGCATGAGCACTGCTTAGCCAAACTTGGGAAAGATCGTGGGCTGCCGAGAACACTGGGTTCTCAGCCGATCGACGCAGACGCTGAAAGCACTAAGAGGAGAGAAGGAGCCCCGCTATCTGAAACCCATGAGGAAGGACCAGGGAAGGAAGACGAAGGGACCGGTGACGCCACCCCACGTCTGCACACGGAGGGCGACAGGACTGGGTTTCCTCCTGACGGGCAGCCCTCATTGGCTCGACGTGAATATCAGGCACTGGCAGCATTAGGCCCCTCAACTGGAAGGCAGGCTCCCCTGCAGCGGAGCAGGGGACCGCTGGGACAGAGCGCAGTGTCACCTGGAACCCCGTCACTCACTGCACAGTTCTCGGCGGGGAGGGTGCATGTTGCTGCAAAAGCTTAAACCTCGAATGCGTAACATGTACGTGGGAACGCGGCTAACCGAAATCCCTCGCTCAATGACGTGACTTTACACAACTGCGTGTGTTCACGTGAGAGGGGGCTGCAGAGGGACCGCTTCTGAGCACCAAAACTGTGGACAGGAGCGACCCTCGTTCCTCCTTCCCGAGACCTGCAGGCACGAAACATCGCTCTTCCTTTCCTCGCAGGACTTGGCTCCCAGTGGCAGCCACTTCTCAGGGTTCTGATTTCTGGCTCTGACTCCCTGTCCCTGAGTTTGCCATCAACACCCATCTTCCTGGGGCCTCACTCTCTGATCTCTCCAGGGATCATACCCGAAGGCCTCCTTCCTCCCATAAAACCACAACGCCGTCCTGCTTAACAGGCACTTTTGAAGAGGATAATGCACGTCTGACACAACAAGACTGACCTTATCGTGCAGCATGGTCACGGCAGAGACGCGTCAAGGTGGTTTTCCATTATGGAACTCGTGAGGAACAGCATGGGAGGAAGCAAAGCCCTTGTCCCCAGGCAGCACGCTGCAAAGACCGGAACTGTGCCCAGATCGGAGGGCAGAAACACAAGTGTTCTCTGTTACACAGAAGTCATAGTATCACGTTGGGGACAGGGACTATGACACGGGACCCCTAGAGTTGTGTAAGTAAAAGTTTACTGGCATATAGGCATCCCGAAGTTTCCTTTCACGCAGTCCATACTTCCAAAGGCTCACCTGCTAGGACGGCGGAGACCGTCCTTGGGCAGAAAGCCCAAGCTATTGACTCCCTGACCCTTGACACGAACAGCAGATGGACCCCTGCCCTGGTTTTGGAATCAGCGAGGACCCCGCTGTGGCAAGAACTTGACCTTGTACGGTTGAATTTTGACTGGACCCAAAGAGACAGAACTAGACCCAGCCCACAGCATGAAAGCTGCTCTCCAAATGACAATTATTTTCTACTCCTTACGCAGATAATTTAACAAACAGTAAACCATGGTTTGGTACCTTTCAGTGGGTGTTACCTCAGAGAAAAGAAAACAGTAAGAGACGTCACTCTTCACTGTCCTTCTGCATCAGTCGAACACTTATTTTCTCCGTCAGATTCCCTGAATGGAGGTCCAGCCGGGAATTTCCCAATTACCATTTTCTTTAATATGTTAGACCCTCAGGATAGACAGGCACATTTCCCGGCGATTTTTTGCAGGAAACCGTCATGTGCGTGGGATCCCAAACGCAGGGGAAGGTTTACTGGAACTTGACGCTGGATGACGACTGCTGCTGTCCTTCGATGAGCGGGATCCTGACAAAATCGTCAGGGCAGAGCACCTGTGAGCCTAATCTCTGGTGTTAAACTGTAACGTACAATCTCAGGGGAATCAGGGTGACTGTGTGGTTGGAGCATGGGAACACTGAGAAGCGGAAATTACTAGTCACCAGAGGGGACACTGGAGAGCAAGTCGCACGGAACACGTGGCAGGTGCTCGTAGGACGTGGATTCTGCGAGACGGGCCAGCACGGCACAGGTGCGCGGCGGCTCCCGGACCAGCAGCTCTGGGCACAGCCCCCCAGCGGCATGGCTAGGGTGACACATGGGGCTCTTGGTTGCCTCCCCCGTGCGACTGCGCTTCAGCAGGGACGCCCCAAAGGAAGGTGACCTGCCACGGGCGCACCTCCGGTGCACGTCCCGAAGCCGCCTCTCGCCTCCGGGACTGAACGCGGCTGCTCCCCCACCCGGCGTATCTCCAGCCGCACCGCCCTTGCGGGCGCCGTTTCTGTCCCCCCTGCCCATGGGCAGTGATGTGCGCCGGCCTGAGCTTCATCCTCACGGCCAGGGAAGGGGACACTTCTCCAGAACCGCTATTCAAACGGCCCCAGAGCCCTGTGAAGGGCTGCCAGGCCGGGGACACAGGGCTTATTCAGGATGCCTGGCCGGGAGACTGCAGACGGTTAGAGCTCCCTCTGCAAGGACACAGCGGGCCGCGGCTCCTGGCGGGGACTCGGGGACTCCGAGTGAGGGACTCTGTCAAGCTTGGCAGCAGCCCCGCCCCTAGGGGAGCCAACAGGCCGGCCGTGTCTGTCCCGCTGGAGGCACTCCAGCTGGACGAGACAAGCACCGTGCTACAAAGTGCCCACTGGGACGAGGGACTTGGAACGGAGACGCGGCTACGTGAGCGCGGGCGGACGTGCCGGGTGGGAACGTGTGTCAGAGCCCCACTTTTCCGCGTCTGCACCCACCGGAGTGTGGCTGGCCGAGCCGTCGGGGACGGAGGCGTCTGTCCTGGCTTCGGTCTCTCTCCGGCGATGAATGGGCTGGGCTGTGTGCGTGCCAGCCCCCTCGGCCGGAATGGGGACACAAAACAGCATTGTGGGCAGCAGACAGGAGGCGCCCAGGCCATGAGACTTTCCAAAGACTGGGGGCACAGAACTCGATTCACGCCAAAATACCTGAAAAGCAGGAAAACAGAAGGAAAAAAAACCCACTTAGCATTTTACATGTGTTCATTTTACGTGAAGGATGAAGAACCATACGTGCGGCAGGAGGCCCGCGTGAAGGCGCACTACCCGCACGGAGCTACGCTCTGGAACTCACCTCTCTTGTCTTGCAGCAGGAAGATCTGAGCAGTGAACCAAAGTCAACCCATTTTTTCCTCTGGAAGCTTTCCGGCCACCAACATAATAATAATAACACTAAGCTGCTCTCTTTCAAAAGAAACAAGTGATGCTCTGTGCAGAAGGAAGCTGGCCCATGCCGCATGACCCGCAAACTCAGGAACGAGAGTCAGATGCAGAAACGCAACACAAGAGAACACAAGGGAAAGGGAAGACACAATCCAAGCGGCACGTCTGGGACCGGACGACCACGAAGACAGATTCCATCCCGTGGTGGGGTTTGGGGATCCCGAGGAAAGCTCTCTGCGAAGATCTCCCTGAAGACGCACCTCGAGTCTGCCGCTCGGGTGTCCTTGCTGGGACTGGAGCCTCGGGCCGCACCGACCTCTCAGAGTGGGTCCGCCACCCCTGGAGCGCAGTGGCTTCTGGAAGAGGCCATAGCTGCACTTGGGAGGATCCTCTGTGCACAAGTTTAAAGGCTGTTGTGTAAACCGCAGGTCTCTGGGGGCCCTGAGGGGACAGGACCCGTCCAGGACAGCTGTGTTCACAGTCCTGGGAGAGCTGAGGCAGGGGACAGGCGAGGTGGCCGACCTCGAAGACGGGCTGGAGGAGCCGAGAGGGGCCAGCTTGTTAAGGAGACGCTGGCCAGAAGGGGAAGGGGTAGCACCAGGGTTCTAAGACCAGACACGCCCAAGCTCGTGACCGGCTTTATGCCTCATAGCGGCAGTTCTGCTTCTGCTTCCTGGCTACGTCCCGCGGAACCCGAACGCACGGTGTGTGACAAACAGAGCATTTTTCCTTCCCTTGAAAAAGATGCACCTGCTACGTTAAATGACTTAAATTTACTTAGTTAGGGTGTAGTTGAATTTTACAATTTATTACGTCCAAGAAGTCGAATGCTTCCAGGTGGCATAAGGAAGGCTTTAAAACACTGGATTTTAAAATTCAGAGTCAAGTCAGTTGGCCTAAATAATTAAATGAGTGAAAAAATATTCCCATTAATGTAGTTAAATGCCTTCACCCAAACCTTGCCATGAAAAACAGGCCTCAGGAACAGGCCAACGTCACTGTATCTGCAAGCCCAGTGGGGCTGAGCGAGGCAGCCGGGAAGGACACATTCACGAGAGGAACACATTCCTTCATTCCTTATAATAAAGACGGCAGCCCTGCGACTTCCTCCCCCTCACCCACCTCTTGCCCATAAAAAAGAGAAAATTGGGAATTCAAGGGAATTTGGTGACCGCAGTGAGCGTCTGCTTGTAACGGGTTACCCCCCTAAGGGATGGCTTGTGGCACTAGGTAGGGAGGACAGTGCCTCTATGACGGTGACTCAAAAAATCTAGGGACCGAGGGAGGACACGCATGCCGCGTCTTAGCTACGTGCCTGCTGACGTGCAGAACGTGACTTCTTCTCCCGCCCCGTGCGCATGGCCACGTGTGTCGGAAGGTCTAGGGAGCCTCGCTGCTGTTGCTGAGAGTTTGAGGGTCTACACGAACACGGGGAGGGGTGCCTGCTGACGAACCGGAAAATCCTGGGGGCCAGAGCGGCTCTGGATAGCGACAGCAAGGACAGACTGCCTGGTGGGGGTTGCCCACCTCCCCTCAACTGGGTGAGATGAACAGGCCTTTCCTTAGGTGACAAGGACAGTGAGAAAGGGCGCCAGTGTCTGCTGTGTCTTGACGGTCATACGCTCAGCTGGCACAAACCCGGAGCGCTCCAGCGGTAGGCGCCTGTAAGGGGAGCTGAAGGAGCGTGAAAGGTCAACAGGAAGCCAGCCTTGGTAATGGGGCAACTGCACAGTGCTGAGGACCACACGGGTCCCTCCAAGAATTCCGGCTGGCCACTCTGGAGCAGACCAGCACTCCCCGTTCAACCAACTGCTACGGGGCGCCCGGATGGCTCCGTGGGTCCAGCGTCTGCCTTTGCCTCAGGTCGTGGTCTCAGAGTCCTGCGATCGAACCCCGCCATCAGGGTCAACACTGGGCAGTCAGCCTGCTTCTCCCTCTCCGTCTGGCCTCCCCACGCTCATGCACACGCTCTCTCTCTCTTCTAAATAACCAATAACCAAATAAAATCTTTAAAAGACAAACAAAAAACCACCTGCCACGAAGTCAGCTCTGACTACCAGCCAACATGAGGAAAGAGAACCCTGAAACAGCAAGCCCGGTTGGGTGAACCTGTATCTCCACATTCCTTAAGTTCTTGTCTCCCCTGCTCTCAATCTGTAAGAGGTAAAGTGGGTAAAGGAGGCGGGAGAGGGGGAGTCAACCATGTACACCTCTCTTCTGCCCATCCTTGCCCTAAAGACGGCGTGAGGAACAGAAGCTCAATATTGTTCCAAAGGCGAAAGTGGATGAGGCTTTTTTCAGACCAGAAAATGACATTTGATGGTAAAAAATGAGACATTTTCTCAGAACCGGAAATGTCTGGAAAGCAATAGGATCGGGTCAAGGTATGTTTAAGGGTAAGGACAAGATCTCTAAGATGAACCATGCTGTAGGTGATGTTAAAGGCAAACACAGCTGTTAGCAGAGAATTGCTCAAGTCACTCATTCTCTAGCAGACCCACGAGGCATTTTCTCTCTCTGGTATCTCCATGAGGCCAACGTCTCCAAATGGGGTTTTCTCACTGTCCTTCACCTTCTGTGCGATCAAGCTTCATGTGCCAGGCAAAGAGCCTTTCTGTTTCTTCATTACCACCTTCCAAGAGGACTTTAGAAACATTGTTTCCTAATCACCACCCCATGAGATTTTCATACCAGGATATATTTACATCTGTTTGTACATTGTATCATATCTGGCTTCATATGTGTATACAGCAAGATTTTTTGAGAATGCCTGCCGCAAATAACTCACTCACTCGCACCTTGGGTAAAATGAAGACGTGGGTCTGGAGTCAGTGGTTTCCACGGGGTTGCACCGCGTTGTCTCCAGGAACACCCAGAGGGGTGAGGGCCAAGCCAAGAGTGAGTGCCATTTTATACATCACCCAGAGGGCCCCATCCATACCGTCCTCTACGTGAGGACAACGAGTGGCTCCTGCGATTCCACACGACCAGCTCTGTTTTTATATGTCCGTCCAATGGGGTTTTACCCAATATGCCACTGTATACCAAAGCTTCAGGATTTAAGATGAAAGTGAAAAAATCCTTGTCTCAATGAGCCAAAACGTCCTCTACATGATCCACTTCTGGCCCTGTGGTTAAGGAGCCCATCGCGCGTACTGGAAATTTAACAGAAAGGCCAGTACATAGTCAGGAAGACTCAAAAATGTCTGTGGGATTTCATCCGACAAGGAGAACGCACATTTTATGGAGATGGTTCTGTCTGCCCCTTGAAACACTCCCCTGTGGCCGTTTGCTGATAAGTCTGACTCCATTAATTTATGAGCGAATCTTGCCAGTGACATATAATCATAGCTTTTTTTTTTTTTTTTTTTTTAAAGAAAAAGAAAAAAGAAAATGAAACCTATAGTATAGCATGTAACTTTCGGGGGCTGTTAGTTTATTTGACGCAACATCATGTGGTTCATTGAAGTTAAAATAGGACAGTTCTGTGAAATCAGGTTATGATATATTTGGGCTTTCTTTCATGGTGAGAAAAGCTCTGTACAGGAGGTCAAGACCATATTAATGTTTAGTGCTCTCCCACCGTGTGTCGCATGCAGCACGATGATCCAACCAACCACTTCGTTCAGCCTGTGACGCAGAACCAAAAGGACTGCAGACACAGATACAGCGTGTGGGTCCCACTGACATGTTTGCCCTGCTGGGACATGCTACCACGTAAGGAAGGAAAGAGTCACTTGTTAACACGGGAAACGTTATGGACTGAGGGGACACTGAGTAATGGGGTTTAAAGGTGCTTCCAACAAGGTCAGGTGACCTTGAGCTGGGTCCGGTCTTGCCAAGAAGAACATGGAGTCAGATCCCAGATACAGGAAACAACTTGACAAACGTGTCTCAGGAGTGCTCTTGTGTTCGCGATCTCCATCTTGTCCTTGGCTTTCTCGGGTGAAGGCGATAGGAGCCATGGCAAGAACGGTGGGGGGGTGGGGGAGGTCCTGCTGGACACAAGAAATAGGTCCACATGTAACTTCTCACACGACGCCAGCATGGCAGAGAGTGCCCCGGCCACAATGGCAAGTGCCGGAAAGGTTCAGGCAGGGGACAGAGCTGTTCCTCTCTCTCCCACCAGCAAGTCCGAGTTATACACAAGAAAGAACATGCAGAGAAGAGAGCAGACACACAGTGGGGCTGTGTCATGGTGCGAGGTGGCGATTCTTAGATCCCGGAGGCAAGGTTATGTGCAAGTTCAGGCCACTGAACCGAGTCTTACCGAGATTTCTGTTGACAATAAGAGAATTCAGTTTTGCCTGTAATAAAGTCATTTGAAACTGTTGAGATGTGAGTGACACCCTGTCTGGTTTAAAGTGCTTCTTTGTGCACAGACACATCATATAGACACAGGTGTAAACCAACAGCTTAGAGACAGAGGAGAGAGGGTACACACACAGATATCTATCTGTAGACAGATTCTTATAAAAAATTTTTTTTAATTAAGATTTTTTATTTATTTCACAGAGAGAGAAAGATCACAAGGAGGCAGAGAGGCAGGCAGAGAGAGAGGGGGAAGCGGGCTCCCCACTGAACAGAAAGCCCGATGCGGGACTCAATCCCAGGATCCCCCTGAGATCCTGACCTGAGCTGAAGGCAGAGGCTTTAACCGACTGAGCCACCCAGGCGCCCCTAGATAGACAGATTTTAAAAACAACTGATTTTATGCTATTTTACTTTACTAATATGTCTTTGAGTGAGAAGTTTTGAATTCTATATTAACCCACAGAATTTAAATCCCAAACAAATGCACTGAAATATCAAATGTAAAATGACTTCAGGCAGAGTCCTAAAGATAGTTCAAAATTACAGAGTTACAGAAAGAAAAAATCAGCAACCTTCTTAACTAAGATTGGACAACTACCAAGTGTATTTTCCATGGAGGCCAGTACGAGACTGGATCTTTATGAACACAAGGATACAGCCAACTCACGAGCTGCCTCAGTTTCTGTTGCTCTGATGAGGACGACAGGGATGGGGACTGTGCTCTACCCCCACTTTGTGCCGGCTAGCCAACCTGCAGTCCTCTTACTCTCTCTCGATGGTAATAAAACAAGCCTATGAATCAGCGCTACGCACCCACATTAGTAGCCAGTAGACACGGCCTGGGATGTATTCCATTGGGCAGGACACATCTCAGGATTGCTGTAAATCTAATTCCTGCATGAGCATCACACTCTGTGCTGAAAAGTTCTGAGCCGTTGCCAGACCATTGCCGATAACAGTGTATTTATTTTACACGTTCGTAGATAAGACCTGTTCCCAGACAAACCTGTGTGAACATTTTCCAAATACAGGCCTGATGGCAGGTGTACAGGTGAGGTGGGGAGGGAAAGTCTCCAGGGTAAGGACTTCTATCTACAAGCTCCATTACCCTCTCGACTGAGCAAATACCACTGCTCTCTCGTCTTTAAAATGATTCCCTCTTGACAAACAAAAGAGAGCTTTGTGTCTTTGCGATCTCTAGCAAACTGAAAGTAGTGATTCTTCCAAAAGGAAAATGATTTTGAGCTAAATTTTCAAGTGAAATTAATGTTTGAAGTGGTTCTTTCTTAAGAAAATAAGACACAGGAGTACGAATGCAAGTTTACTGGAAATGAGATGGATGACTGACATAAAAGAATGAGTTCTTCCTGCATGGGAACGAGTCCCAAAAGGGTCCCTTGACATAGAGAAGCTGCCTAGTGCCCATACGGACGGACAGAGTTCAGACTCAAGATAGGGGCATCCAGCCTTGCACTCTGTTGTCAAGTAAGTAACTTACACGTAAACGCAAAATCTAGTTTCCACTGAAACTATAACAGTCTCTAGCATTTCCCATTCTTAGTGTTTGTCCACATCGACTGGGAATGACTATTATGACCCACACCTGCTTATGACCTTCTACGGTGAAGATGGCTCCAGAGAACCCATCTCAAAGGTACCCCAGGGTGGCGCGATCCACGGTTTGAAGAAACGGCTTGTAGGCTGGAAGGAGCTCCAAACCTGGAGTCTCTGCCTTACGTCCCTCTCACGAGCCTTGAGGCTGGAGTTTCTGTCCGTGATGTTACATACCGCGGCTCCCCGTCCAATCACTGGTAACCAGAAGTGACAAAGCTGGAGCGATGTCTAAGACGGGACCGTAAGCTCGTCGTATGGAACGGGATGTTATTCTCTGAGGAGCTTATAGACATGACATCGCATATAGAGAGATACCAAGCATGACCTCATTTGACTCGCACTTCGCTGACGGTCCACGTTGACACTAGAGGTACTAGGCACACAGCTCGTTGTCCCAAGAAAAAAATCAAACTTAAAAAGTAATCTTGTGTGTATCAGCTTGTGAAAGTACAAGCAGCAAAGTAAGTGGCAGCACTATTGTTATGAAAATAACATGGGATTGTGCTTGGAGCAGGGAACCCAGAAGAGGCGTTCATGGCTCACCTTTGCCGGCGAACAGCTTCAGAGTAAGGTAGAGCAGACGTGGTACCTTGTCCCATGACGCTTTTCTCGCCCTGTTCCTTTAAACAACAGTTGTTTATTACATCTGGACTCAAAAGTTCTGTCTTACAGAGGTTCTGCCATTGACCTTCTGTCCCTCAACCCACTCAGATCTCCTAATTACAATGCGCGTGTCATCTTTCTTGAAATACAGAGAAATTTCGTGTCTCCGGTCAGGCTGCTGTAGGAGAATGCCACAGGCTGGGAGGCTCATATGAACTACGGGCCCTTCTTCCACTCCGGTTCTGGACGCCGGAAGTCTGAGCTAAGGATACCACCACGGTTGGGTTCAGGTTGGGGCCATCTTGTGTGTCCTCAATGGCGGAAGGGCCAGCGAGTTCTCTGGGGCCTCTTTTAGAAACGCACTAATCCGTTCATGGGGTCTTCTCCCTTATGACCTGATCACCTCCCAAAGACTCCAGCCCCAAATACCACCGTACTGGGGGTTAAGTTTTAACATGTGAATTTGGGGGGGGCATAAATATTTCATCTGTAACACTCGGCCTTTAACAAACTTTAATAGCTAAAAGAAGAATCGATGAGAAGTCATCCGTTTTTTACTCACTCATATAAAATTGCCTTAGTACACCAGCAATCCTTGAAAATGACTCCGCAGAGGTTTGTGTCTCTATCATTTTGCTTGCAGATGACAGATAGATGAGATGACAGATTACACCACGTATTCTCTAGAGAGAGAGGGAGAGAGACAGAGCGAAAGAAGGAGGGGGAGAAGAGTGGGAGGGAGCAAGAGGGGACATCGGAGAAGGACACGATGAACATCAGAGTGTCCCGTGCTGTTCATCACTTCTGGACTAGCACGCATGCCCGGAGGTCTCCCCGGGGTCCTACCAAGCACAGGCTGAGAAGGGCTGAGGTAGAACACCTAAGAGGAGCAGCGTGCCCCGGGCGGGAGACGCCGTTGGGCAGAGTGTACGACCCCTTGGAGGAGCTGCTGCCCACAGTGGCCGCACAGCTCCCAGGTAAGGTCAGAGCTCGTGCGGCTGCCCACAGAAGGTACCGGAATGGACACTTCTGGGTTTCTCTCGACAGCAACGCTCACGTGAGGACTTCAGGCTGAAGAGCATTTCTTCACAAGCAGAAGGAGATGCCCAGCTCCCCCTGGAGAGGGCAAAGGTCAGGGGCATCTGGGGAAGAGTTCCTGGGCTCTTAGTGCTAAGCCATGGTCATCAGCACCAAGAAAACTAGGTGAAATATATGCTTTTCTGGTCCTTAAAACGGACAGAAATGTCCAGTATAATTGATCTGCATCATAAATACAGTGAGCTCATGAGGGATAACCTATGCCATGTTCTGACGCTGGTAACACGTTGGTCATGTCATTTTTAAGACAAGGAAAGGACGCAGAAAGGTCACTGGTCGGTCTTGAAATTGAGTATTCCAACAGAAATGGAAACATACCACGTTTCTACCAGGCTCCACCAACAGCAGGCGGGACCGACACAAGTTCGGTGTTGCCAGAAAACAGGAAGACTACTCACACTTTCCCAAAGTTCAAAAATTATTATTTGGAGCCCAGAAAAATAAGTCAGTCACAGAAAGACAAACACCATGGGATGTCACTCAGATGCGGAATGTTAAGAAACAAAGCACACGAACAAATTTTAAAAAGATGAACCAATAAACAGACGCTTAACTACAGAAAACACAGTGATGGTCGCCAGAGGGGAGCTGGGGGTGGATATGGGGGTAGGAGGTGATGGGGGTGAAGGAGGGCGGCTGGGATGACCACTGAGTCATACAGAGAACTGTTAAATGACTGTACCGTATGCCTGAACCCGGTAGCATACGGTGTGCTATCTATACCGCATTTAACATTTGAAAAATAAAGATAAAATCTACGGGAAACAAAAAAATAAAATTAGGTTTCAGTTCTTAGTAAGGTTCTGTGTCCAAATGATGCCAGGTTGTGGATACATCGGTCGAGCCATCATGAAAAATGTGTGGAAGGGACAAAATCAGTAAAAGCCAGAGTCCTGGTACTATGTCATCTGTATTTTCAAAAGACTGGCACAATATAAAATTAGCTTGTATATTTATATGCATTTATCAAAAAATCTGAACATCTGCTCTTCAGTGAAATTCAAAAACAAATCACAGTGTTCCTGTCGGAAGCTCTTGCCTGTCAATGTGCAAGGATTTGAGGGGCAGGCAATTGTCTTGTAAGAGACGAGTAAATAATTCTGCCCTGTAGCAAAAAGTGTGGAAAACGACTTCAGTTTGGGGGTTCTACGTGGTTGAAATTCATGTTCGGAGCCCACAGAACCATCACACTCTCTGCCTGTAACAAACAGGTTAAAAATGTTATGCCTTAATTATGGTTCCTTGGTCATGCAGTCCATCGATGGGCTCTGGGCATTTCGGCGGACGTTTCCTTAAATGGGCCGGCGGGCCCTGTGGGCACTGCTGAAACACCCCGGGGACGGGCTGCCCTCAGGCGCTACTTTCAGGGACAGAAGAGTGTCTGTGTTCTGGTCACATCGAAGGACTCCTAGAGAACGCAGTCCCCGGGCACACGCTTGCCTCCCACCTGGTACCTAGCGGTGTTGTCTGTGTTTGCCTTTGCAAGATGCTTTGCAGGCAGTGAAAGAAACAAGGGAACGAGGTCCTCTGGTTTCCCGGGCTCGACTCGGGGCTGAGTAGAACATATGATTCAGTGTCATGAGTGTCCACCCATTGGAAAACGGCTTCGCAATTCTCCACGGATTAGAAAACGCACGGCCACTGTCTTATTCGGGCTTTTTTCCCTCCGAAGTGCTTCCTGGAATAAAGCTGGGAAGGCAGGTTGTTCCCCGGAGGTGATCACGCGCGTGGGGGCAGAGCAGCGACCCAAGACAGAGAAGGAGGACTGCGGATGGTCACGGAGTTGGTCCGCGAAGGTCCGGGACGATTCGTCCAGCGCCGGAGCCGGGCCGGGCAGGGCCGTTCGTCCCCCGGCACGTGCACGGGCCTGGCAGGTGTCCAGCAGCCACAGAAGGGCCTCGGCTGGGGAGACGCGGGTGCGGGGGCTCGGAAGCTGAGCGCAGGCGGAGAGCCGGGGCACCCGGTGGCCCAGACGGCTGGAGACAGGACTTGCCGGAGACTCGCCGTGGGCTCCGCGGACATTACCAGCGCGCGACCAGCATGTCCTGGACGGCCGAGCCTCTGCCGCGGTGGGACGCGAGAGGAAATGGACAACTTCATTCTGTTTTTCTCCTCCTGGCAAGTTTCTGATGGTCTGAATGAAAAATACTCTCCCTCTGCCCCATCCTTTCCCACTGTCCAAACATAGGACACTCGACCTTCTGTGTCCCGCAGCATTTGTGCCCCGTAACTAAAAGGGTAGGTAGGAACCACGTCTCGCGTGTCCAACGCTCAACATGTGTTTTGAACTAACGAGTGACATGTGTCCATTTTCTATCCCAGTTTAACTAATTACCACACATGTAGTGGCCAAAAAGCCCCAAACATTTCACCTTCACAGTCCTGAAGGCCAGAGAAGGCCGACACAGGCCTCATGGGCTCAAGGCGAGCTGTGGGCAGGGCCGTGCTCCTCTGGAGGCTCGAGGGGAGGGTCTGTCCCTGTGCGGCCGGCTGCCGGAGGCTGGCTGCTCCCGAGCTGCACGACCCCCTTCCCCCATCATACAAGCAGCGATGCTGCACGTCCCTGACCATTCCTGCCCAAGTCTCGTCTCCTCTCGGACTATGGTTCCACGGCGTTCCAGACTGCCTGCCAGCAGACACATGGAATTCACGAATCCCAGGTTTTACGCACTTCCAGAAAGTCCATGATTCTGTTCTTTAATAATCAAACATTTAATTCAAAAGGTCATTAACTGAAACTACTTCCATTTATTCAATAATGCCCCCCGTATGCATTTAAAATGACTTTATGTGTATTATTTACTACCTCTATGTCACACTTCTTCAAGCTAGTTTCCCATTATATGGACGTGAAAGTGGAGACAGAGAAGTTATGAAGCGTCCCAATGGTCACATAATAACCAACTCCTCCAGCTGTATGTATGTATATATAATTATTGAAGATTTTATTTATTTATTTGAGAGAGGGAGACAGCGAGAGAGAGAGAGAGAGAGAGAGCGCGCCTGAGAATGAGCAAGGGGAGCGGCAGAGAGAGGGAGAAGTAGGCTCCCTGCTCAGCAGGGATTTGATCCCAGGGCTCAGACCATGACCTGAGCTTAAGGCAGATGCTTCACCGACTGAGCCACCCAGGCTTCCCCCTCCAGATGTATTTAAAATGACCCAAAGAGACTGAATCAGTTAATTAATTTTTAATAGATGTTAATGATGGCAAAAGACTATGAACCATAATAAGGACTCTTCCTTTTTTAAAAACAGACCTCATTTTTTGGAGCTGTATTAAAGTCACTACAACACTGGGCAACAGGCACTCAGAGCTCTCATGTACGTCCAGCCCCCACACCCCCACAGCCCTCTCTGTCAACACCCTCCACCCAGTGGTGACTTGTACCATCGCCAGCTTACTGTCAATAACCTTTCACTGACACATCAGCATCACCCCGAGTCCACAGGCTTCATCAGGGCTCGCTCCGGTGCTGGCCATCACGTGCACTCTGACGAATGGGTAATGACACGCATCCACCATTCAGGTACAATGAAGAACATTCTGGGGAAGATGGGCAAGTGGGAGGCTCCTAGGCACACCCCATCCCACAGCTCCGTCTAGATGACACCCCATCAGTGTAAATAACCCAGAGAATGACCCCAACACTGGTACCACACACCCTCTGTAGCCTATCCCAGCCAAGAGGCCACACTGAAAATGGTAGGAATGGTGGAAACATGGTCCGGAACCAAAGCAAGCAGCAGGACTGACCACAGGAGGGAGGGACTCCACAAACACAGAGAAAGGAGAGCGGGAGAGGAACAGACCCCACACCAGGCACTCTAGGCTCAAGGACCCACTGGGGAAGATGAATTCCTCAGTAACAACTGGCTTTGAAAAGCAGAGGGGATTAACACTGCAAGGGGATTAACACTGCAAGGGGATTAACACTGCAAGGGGATTAACACTGCAAGGGGACTAACACTGCAAGTTTTTACAATCAGTGGGGCTTAACATCCAGAACTTAAAAAAACAGAGGTCTCTGTCTTTGTCCTTGTGGAGAGCTGGGGGGCCCAGGAAACTGAGGCCCCATCCTTAAAGAGACAGCACACCAAACCACCCTGCTGACACACAGCACAGAAGCAGCACTTTGAAAAATGCCTGGGGTGTCCTGGAGGGAGATTCATTCACTCACCTCAGGGCATGTGCTGGAGGAGCAGGGATCTTTAGCAGACTTCTCCAAGAAAAAAAAACAAAAACTGGTGGGTACCATCTGCAGCCTATGTACACCAATACCAGCAGGAACCAGCACAAACACTGTCCGCCTCACCCGCCAACAGCGTGCCCCTGCACGAGGCTGTCCTGTGCACCCACCCCATCTGGACTGTGTGCAGCAGAAATCCCTCCAAAGCCACTCCAGGTCCCTCCCACAGCACACCTGAGTTCTCTAAAGCAGCGACAAAATAATGGCAGCGTGCAAGCAGCCACAAAAAGGGGCAGCACCACTCCAAAGTGACTCCTGCCGGGGGACAGAGAAAGATCACCGCACGCGCCAGCCCTCTGCAGCAATGACAGTGGACCGAGGGCAGACATCTGGTCCGACTGTTTGACCTGCCCACCAATGAAAGCGTCCCAGGGGACAACACAGGGACAGTGCCCCGCAGTCTGGTGCTACCACAGCTGTGGCAAACGCCTGACCTGACCGGACTCAAGCCCACGGCAGCCCCAGACTGGTCCATTAACGACACAGGGACCAAAACATGCCCATAGCAGCCAACATAGCCACTGGAGATGACTGGACTGAAGACGAACACAGATCAACAACAATAGCAGGGCTCATGCAAGATACCTAGGGGACACTCCTGACGTGCCCGAGTCTGGTAAACAGGGGACACGGACCAGCAAGGGCACTATGGGAATGCTTCTTCAACAGGCTACTACTTTTCAGAGCAGGAGATGCAGCTGACTTTCCTAGTACATAGAGAAGACAAAGTTAGACAAAATGAGGACGTAGAAGGAAATATCCCAAATGAAAGAATAGGACAAAATCACAACAAGGGAGCTACAGGAAACAGAGATAAGCAATATGCCTGATGAAGAATTTGAAATAATGGTCATAAAGATACTCACTGGACTTGAGAAAAGAGTGGAGGATCTCGGTAGGACCCTCAACAACGAAGTAGAAAATATAAGTAATAACCAGAGATGAAGAAATCAATAACAGAA
Source organism: Pteronura brasiliensis (assembly GCA_004024605.1). Taxonomy (NCBI): domain Eukaryota; kingdom Metazoa; phylum Chordata; class Mammalia; order Carnivora; family Mustelidae; genus Pteronura; species Pteronura brasiliensis. The sequence continues at coordinate 17,965 of PJEN01005371.1, forward strand.
ATTAAAAATACAATAGAGGGAATGAATAGTAGACTTGAGAAAGCAGAGGAATGAATCAGTGACCTAGAGGGCAGAATAATGGAAAGCAATGAACACAATAGAGAACTAAATAAGAATTACAAAAAATGAAAATAGACTTAGGGAACTCAATGACACCATCAAGCCTAATAACATTTGTATTATAGGAATCCCAGAAAGAGAAAAGAGAGAAGAGCATGCAGAGAATTTATTTAAAGAAATAACAGCTGAAAAATTCCCTGGTCTGGGGAAGGAAACAGAAATCCAGATCCAGGAGGTACAGAAAGCCCCCAACAAAGTCAACCCCTGGGAGGACCACACCAAGATGCATAGTAATTAAAATGGCAATAGGTAGTGACAAAGAGAAAATTATTTTTAAAGATTTTATTTATTTATTTGACAGAGAGATCACAAGTAGGCAGAGAGACAGGCAGAGAGAGGGGGAAGCAGGCTCCCCACCGAGCAGAGAGCCCGATGCGGGGCTCGATCCTAGGACCCTGAGATCATGACCTGAGCCGAAGGCAGAGGCTTAACCCACTGAGCCACCCAGGTGCCCCAAAGAGAGAATTTTAAAAGCACCAAGAGAAGAGAGTTACATATTAGGAAAACCCATAAGGCTATTAGCTGATTTTTCAGAAGAAACTTGGCAGGCCAGAAGAAATTGGCATGATATATTCAAAGTGCTGAAGGGAAAAAACCTACAGCCAAGAATACTCTACCCAGCAAAGCTTTCATTCAAAACAGAAGGAGAGAGAGTTTTCCAGGCAAACATAAGTTAAAAGAATTCTCCACCACAAAACCAGACTCACTAGAAATGTTAAAGGGGATTCTCTGAGTGGAAATGAAAGACCATAAGCAGGAATAAGAAAAGAAGGAATCACAAACCCAGTAAAATCAAGTATCTCTTAAAAAAAAAAAATCAGTCAAGGGATTCACAAAATAAAGGATGTAAGGTTTTACACCATATGCCTATAATGTGAGAGGGAAGAGAGTAAAAATTTAGTGCTTTCAGAATGGGTACAAACTTAAGTGATCACCAACTTAATGTAGACTGCTATATAAATAAGAGGTCATATACAAACCTAATGTGAGGCCACAAAGCAAGCCTCAACAAATTCAGAAAGACCGAAGTCATAGCACCAACCTTCTCCAACCACAACCCTATGATATTAGAAATCAGCCCCAAGAAAAGAATCTGGAAAGAACACAAATCCATGGAGTTTAGTAATACGCCACTGAACACAAATGGTCAATAAAGAAATCAAAGATAAAATTAAAAAAATCAAATGAAGACAAATGAAAACGAAAATACTGGCCAAAATCTATAGGATAGAGCAAAACTGTTCTAAGAGGGAGTTTTAGAGCAATACAAGCCTACTTCAAGAAGAAAATCTTCACACAAACAACCTAAGCTTACATCTAAAGGAGCCAGAAAAAGATGAACAACAACAACAACAACAACAACAAAAAAAAACAAAAAAGGGGCTCCTGGGTGGCTCAGTGGGTTAAAGCCTCTGCCTTTGGCTCAGGTCATGATCTCAGGGTCCTGGAATCAAGCCCCACATCGGGCTCTCTGCTCAGCAGGGAGCCTGCTTCCCCCTCTCTCTCTGCCTACTTGTGTTCTCTCTCTGTCAAATAAATAAATAAAATCTTAAAAAACAAACAAACAAAGCAAAACCCAAAACCAGTAGAAGGAAGTAAATAAAACAGAGCAAAAATACATGAAATAGAAACTAATAAATACATAAATAAACAAACAAACAGAAAACCCAATAGAACAGATCAAAGGAACCAGGAGCTGATTCTTTGACAAGAGAAACAAAATTGATAAACCTTTACAAAGCCATGAAAGAGAGAGAGAAAGAGAGAGAGAGAGAGAGAGAGAGAGAACTCAAATAAAATCAGAAATGAAAGAGGAGAATTAACCACCCCCACCACAGAAATACACAGGATTATCAGGGAATATTATGAAAAATTACACGCCAATAAACTGGACAACCTGAAAGAAATGGGAAAAATTCCTAAAAACATATAAGCTACCAAAACTGAATCAGGAAGAAATAGAAAATTTGAACAGGACAATTAGAAGCAATAAAATTAAGAACTTCCAGGGGCACATGGGTGGCTCCGTTGGTTAAGCAGCTGCTTTCAGCTCGGGTCATGATTCCAGGGTTCTGGGATTGAGCCCTGCATTGGGCTGTCTGATCAGTGGGGAGTCTGCTTCTCCCTCTCCCTCTGCTGCTCCCCCTGCTTCTGCTCTCTTGCTCATGCTCTCTCTGTCAAACAGATAAAATCTTAAAAAAAAAAAAAAAGAAATTAAAAAGTCCCAACAAATAAAACTCTAGGACCACATGGCTTTATAGGTAAATTCTACCAAATACTTAAAGAAGAGCTGATAATTATTCTCTCAAACTATTCCAAAGAATAGAAGAGGAAGTAAAACTTCCAAATACATTCTATGAGGCCAGCATGACTATGATACCAAAACCAGAAAAAGGCATTACAAAAAAAGGGGACCTGCAGAAATTCCTAAGAAAATACTAGCAAACTGAATGCAACATAGATTTAAAAGAAATCATTCACCACAATCAAGTGGGATTTACTCTTGTCATGCAAGGGTGGTTCAATATTTGCAAATCGATTAACATGACACATCACATAAACAAGAGAAAGGATACAAATCATATAATCATTTCAATAGATTTGCAAAAAGCATTTCACCAAGTACAACATCTGTTTATGATAAAGACCTCAATAAAATTGGTTTAGAGAGAACACACCTCAACATATTAAAGGCCATATATGAAAAACCCACAACTAACATCATACTCAATAATTAAAAACTGGGCTTGTCCCCAAAGATCAGGAACAGGACAAGGATGCCCCACCACTTTTATTCAGCAGAGAACTTAAGTCCTAGCCACAGCAATCAGATAAGAAAAATACATAAAAGACATCCAAATTGGTACGGAAGAAGTAAAACTTTCACTATTTGCAGATTACACCGTACTCCATATACAGAATCCTAAAGACTCCACCACAAAACTTTAAGAATTGATAAATGAATTCATAATGTTGTAGGATACAAAATCCATATACAGAATTTTTCTTCCATTTCTACACACCAACAATGAAGTAGCAGAAAGAGAAATGAAGAAAATATTGTCATTTACAATTACACCAAAAATAAAAAAATACCTAAGAGTAAATTTAACCAAGCAGATGAAAGGCCTCTACTCTAAAAACTTTACGATACTGATGAAAGAACTTGAAGATGGCAAAAATGGAGAGACATTCCATGCTCATGGATTAGAAGAACAGATAGTAAAATGTCCATACTACCCAAAGCAATCTACAGATTTAATGCAATCCCTGAACAGCCAAGGCCATCTTGAAAAACAGGAACAAAACTGGAGGTATCATAATCCACAATTTCAAGATCTACAACAAAGCAGTAACAATCAAAAACAGTATGATACAAAAGTAGATACACAGATCATCAGAACAAAATGGAGTGTCCAGAAAGTAATCTACAATTATATGGTCACTTCATATACAACAAAGTCAGCATGGACATGTAAAAAAGTTCTTTCAACAAACGGTGTTGGGGAAAATTGGACAGGTACACACAGAAGAAGGAACCTGGGCTACTTTTTCACACCATACACAAAAATAATGTGGAACCTGAAGCAATAAAAATTCTACAAGAGAGCCCAGGCAGTCATTTCTCTGACATCAGCTGCTGCAACATTTTTCTAGATACGTCTCCTGAGGCAAGGGAAACAAAAGCAAAAATAAACTACTGGGACTGCATGAAAATAAAAAGCTTCTGCACAGCAAAGGAAATGATCAGCACAACTATAAGGTAACTCACAGCATAGGAGATGACATATCATGTCATAGGAGATGACACAGCAAATGACATATCTGATAAACAGTATCCAAAATATCCAAAGAACTTATATAACTGAACACACAAAAAACCCCAAGTAATTCAGTTAAAAACAGGTAAAAGAGAGTGTCAGCCTGATGATTCACAGATCTGTACCCCTGGGGCAAATACTACATTATATGTTAATAAGAATAATTAATAAAAAAAAAGAAAAAAGAAAAAAAATGGGCAAAAGACCTGAACAGACATTTCTGCAAAGAAGATATACAGATGGCCAACACACACATGAAAAGGAGCTCAGTATCGCTCATCATCAGGGGAATGCAAATCAAAACCTCATGAGATATTACCTCACACCTGTCCGAATGGCTAAAGTAAAAACAAGACGTGTTGGCAAGAATGTGGAGAAAAAGGAACCCTTGCGCACTGTTGGTGGGAAAGCAAACTGGTGCAGCCACCATGGAAAACAGGATGGAGGTTCCTCCAAAAAGTAAAAATAGAGCCATGCTATCATCTAGCCATTGCAGTTAATACTGGGTATTAACCCAAAGAATACAAAAACACTGATTTGAAAAGACACACGCACCCCTATGTTTATAGCAGCACTGTCTATACTAGCGATGATGCAGAAATGGCCCGAGTGTGCACCGACTGTGAATGGACAGAGTAGAGGGGGCACGCGCACACACACACACACACACACACACACACACACACGCAGTGCAATATTACTACGCAGCTGTACAGAAGAAAGACATCTCACCATCTGCAATGACACGGATGGGCCCAGAGAGTATCACGCTAAGTGACCAAAGTCAGGCAAATATAAATACCGTCTGACTTCACTCACGTGGAATTTAAGAACACACACTAGGAGGAAAGAACCCTAATAATAAACATGAATGAGAAATAAACACAAAACGGAGACCTAACAGAGTAATAAACATGAAAAGGAATACACGTGAAATCAGACTCTTTGCTATAGGGAACAAACTGGTGGCACCAGTCGGGACGGGGGTGGGGGAAGAGGAGGCACAGGAGCCAGAGATTAAGAGGATACTTACCATGATGAGCAGCGAGTCACGTGGAGAACTGCCCAATCACTACATTGCACACCTGACACGAATAGGACACTGCATGTTAATCATACTGGAATTTCAGAAAGTAATGAAAAAAGGAAAAGAAAATACAGTATCACGCGGAACAGTACCACTGCTCTGAAACTGCTGCGCTCAGCCTACTCCCGTGTATTTTCTCCCAAATGTTCTCTCCTACAGCACGTGGTAAAACATCTTAGATGGCCGTTCCCTCAACTGTAAAATGAGGATCAAACTAAATCATCCCTTGGCTTCCTGCGAAGATACCGCGCATGTATTTCCAAGTGGGAAAAAAGGTATCTCACCTGTAAGGTTTTCAAAAAGACGTGGGTATGTCTCCTTTCATCTCACAGAAATTACTCAGTAAAGCTATGGATACATCTTGTTTACTCTCACAGAAATTATTTGGAATCAGTTCCGGCTCTGTGACCATCAGCCCCGCTGCTGCACAAGCGTAGGAAGATGTGGAACTGCAGGCTCACCGGTCTCGGACAGTCCGAGATGGGAGCTGAGCCCAGCCACGGACAGCGTGTCCAGTCAGTCCAGTATGACTGACGGCACCTGCTGAAGACACCAGACTCCTGCCAAGGTCTCAAATCATGTATCGGTGTCGACATGGACCTGACTAAAGACAGCATTAGTTACGGGAAAATAAATCATTTTATTCCAAGCATGGAGTTAATAACACGGCCAGAGGGAGCTGCGGCTAATGGGTTCTCCGTAGTCAACCCAACCAAAATCTACTGAGTAAGCTGTATACAAGGGAAGTGGGAAAATACTAAAATGGGAAAATGGAGACTTTAAATAAAGTACAGTCCACACACTTAAAGAACAAAGTCAACAAATGAAGATGCAATTCATTCAAGTACGTCAAGCTTCAAACAGACCATGTTGTTGAAGAATAATGGTTGTAACAAGCAATTTTTTCCTTCAGTGTGCAATGGAGCACTTTGATTTGGAAGTTGGGTGCTTCCAGATAACACGGCCAATGTCGTCAGGTTCATGCCTAGCCCCGAAGTAACTCAGTAAAACTACAGGTATCATCTCAAAAAGGGCCATGGAATGATCACGTGCACGAAGCCATAAAACCTCTCCTGCTTCCTGTCCTGTGGTTGAACAGTGTCTGAATTTCCTTCCATGATCTTGTCTTTGAGGCAAGTCAGTGACATTTTGAGGAGGATTAAACTCATGAGAACACGATTAATTATCCAAATCAGTGTAGGGCTCCATTGTCGGTTCTATTAAGCAAAGAAAATCACTGAAGACAATGGTATCTGGAAGAATCACGGTGGTCCCCCCTGGCTGATTCAACGTAGATCATTTTGATGAGGCCATTTCGTTCGAGGTAGAGGGCATAAGTTGCTGCTTCTTCAACTTCTTTTCACTATCACTTTCCTAAGGATCCTTTTCCTAAGGCATTCTTTTCTCTACTTGCCGTTCCCAGTGAAATTTTAACCCCTCCGATATTCTGTATATTTATTTATGTATTGTAGGTACACCTGGATTTTACATATAAAAGAGCGTGAATTTTTTTTACCCACAAGAACAGACTCGTACCCCGTCGGTGATGATATTGGTCCCACTGAGAATGCGTGGCATGGACGAACCACCCAACAGCCACGGAGAAAGCAGACACCATGCAGACGTCTTCTTCAATGTCTACAGCACTTGTGTATACTTACTATGATGTGAATGACTAAACCACCGAGGGTCTACTTCTGGTCAGATACGGTATCACACCATAAAAAAGTGACAATTTATTTACTTGAACATGATAGATCTCCTATCGGAACAAACACTTCTTAAGGCAAGCAGTACCTCATTTCCATTTTTGCGTTCACTAAAGATCGAGAAGCGCAGTGCACAACTCAGCTCTTCCTGAATGGAGGGATGAAGGGAGGGAGGGAGCGAAGGAGGGAGGGAGGGAGGATGAATGGATGGAGAGACAGATGAATGAGTGAGTAACTAACATAATAGGACACAGAACAGCATTTACAAAAGCTCACTCATCCCTGGGAAGTGAGAGGATGGGACTGTGCGTTGGTAGGAAGGAACATCTATCGAATTATATATCCCAGGACTCCATAACAGAGCATTTCTAAAGCAGATTGCGTGCCTGGGCTACACTAGATGGGCAACCAGAGTCGGTGTGGTCAGAGGAGTGTATGTGATGCAAAATTGTTCTTTTCACGCGCATGACCACGAGCCATTCCCAAGCACCAGTGCTACGACTTTCACCTGACGAGCTTATTAGAACTCACTTTCGAAAGACACTTGTATTTCTCTATTTGATAGACTTTAGTTTTTACAGCAGTCTTAGGTTCCTGACAAACGAGCATAAGGAACAGGGAATTCCCATACGTCCCCGCCCCAACTCACATGTAGCCTGTCCTGGTAGCAACACCCCCTGCAAAACCCCTTCATGATGTGCCTTTAGACCTTCACGGACACATCATCGTCCCCAAAGTCCACAGGGACCGTGAGATACTCTCCTGCTGCTGCACACTCTGTGGGTTGGGACAAGGGTAGAACGCCATGTAGCCAACATGACGGCATCATACAGAATGGTTTCATGACCCTGACGACCCTCGGTAGGGCTGCCTGTCCATCTTTCCCTCCCCGCACTGCCGGGCTACTACTGATCCCGTCCATCGTCTCCTACACAACACAGAGCTGGAGACATACAGTATGCGGGCTTTTTACACTGCCTTTCTTCACCTACAATAGTCACTGAAGTTTTCTCCCAATGTGTTCACGACTTGATAGCTCCTCTCCTCTAATGCTAAATAACATTCCATTGTCTGAACGCATCAGTTCATCCATTCAGCTACCGAGGGACATCTCGGTTGTTTCCCAATTTTGGCAATTAGACATAAAGCTGATAATAATACCCACATACAGATTTCTGTATGGACACAGAGCAGATGCACGAACCGTGAAATCAAGCAACATTGTTCTTTGGTTGTTTTGGCAGAGTTTTGAGGCACTTACCAAAGTCATAACCCTGGTATCAAAAATATATGTAACACACACACACACACACACACACACACACACACCCAAACATGACAAACACACACTTAGTTTTGCCATATAAATGTTTGTATTTCATTTAGTTTGTATTTCTCGCTGGAAGGAACAGATTGTCACAAAGTATATGTTTTCTCTTTCTTTGGGAAATAAATGAAAGCCTGTTAAAAATTACTAGGATTCCCCTTTTGTAGGGTGTGTCTTTAAAGTTTGTATTTTCAGGTCAAGAAAATTGTTAGGCAAAAGTGAGACTTGACTTATTTTGAAATACCTAGTGTTTCTAGAGTCAAGACAGACTACAAAAATTCTATTAAAATGCAAATTGTCCACAATAAAATCACAGATTTTTGATGGGGTTTAGGTTCCCTGATAATTCAAAATGCTGTCATTTTAGAGCACTGGTGTGTTGGGTTTTTTGATAAATATCAGACAGTACTTAAATATATTTCCTGTACCTTATGATTTTCTTAATCATACTGTTTTTAGCTTACTTTATTGTAAGAATGCAGCATAGAATATACATATATCATTTTAAAAATGTAATAATCTGGGGCGCCTGCGTGGCTCAGTCATTAAGCATCTGCCTCCGTCAGGTCATGATCCTAGGATCTTGGGTTCGAGCCCCACACTGGGGCTCCCTGCTTGGCGGGAACCCCGCTTCTCCCTCTCCCTGTCTCCCCCTGCTTGTGTTCCTTCCCTCACCGTGTCTCTCTCGGTTAAATAAAACCTTTAAAAAAACAATGTACTAATCTACTGTCTATGTTATGGGTCAGATTCCCATCCACAGTAGGTTATTAGGAAAGCTTTCAGAGAGTCAAAAGTTATCTGTAGATTTTCAGCTGCACGGGGGACCAGAACAACAACTCCTGCATTCTTTAAGGGTCAAGCGCCACTGTCCTTAGCACAAAGAGGTCAGAAGAAACTTACCTTCTCTCATCAGTATGATTTAAAAAGAAATCCTCTTTTACAAATGGAAACTAGCACTAGGTGAACAAATGTTCACATGTCAACTGATCCAAAAATAAAATGTACTCATTTTTTAAGATTTTATTTATTTATGTGACAGAGAGAGAGAAACAGTGAAAGAGGAAACACAAGCAGGGGAAGTAGGAAAGGGAGAAGCAGGCTCCCCTCTGAGAAGGGAGCCTGACCCGGGACTTGATCTCAGGACCCTGGGATCATGACCTTCTAAGCCAAAGGCAAATGCTTAAAGGACTGAGTCACCCAGGTGCCCCAAAGATAAAATTTACTTTTTAATATTTGTGACTTTCCCTTAACCTCTTTGAAGGAGCTGTAAAATATATTATTCCATGTCCCTTTTTTGGAATGTACATAAAACAAGGGACTTCCTATCCTTTTAAGTATTTCTTACAGAATACCGTTTTATAATAAAAGAGGAAACAGGATAATAGGACTTCTATATAACCTTAAAGCTCTCTGAAATTAAGTATAACTTAAAATGGAACATAAAATAATGTCTCAAAAGCACTGCAAATTTGGAATTTCATGAAGAAAACTAATACAAAATTAGATTGACTATATCATTCCACATGGTGTCAAGTAAATTGAAACCTTTTTTCTTTTTGTGACTCATTACCTCCCCACTCTGCCATCACAAATGAGACTGTCAATTACTATTTTTGGAATTATGTTAATGATCTGAATGGTTTTTGCTGGTATTAAAACTTCTTCAGAAGACAGTACAATTAGGAAAAATACTATGACAGTAAAGATTTCTAGAGCAGACATTTGATGAGGAAAAAGAAGATTACAGGCGTGCACATTCCATTAGGATTTCTAAGTCCTCAATGCAGTAACTGTCAAATGATACAAGCTTCAAGCAGGAAGCAACCTTTCCAACCCCTTCACATCACAGAACAAGCAACAGTTTAAAAATTGATTTTTAAACTAAAAGGTACTTCCCAGAGGAAAATAAACAGTCGTAATTATCGGGAAAGGAATTTTTCTGTAAAGCATCTTCTTATCCTGTATTTTTCTGGGTTTAGTTTTCCCTCCCCTTTGGGGAGTTCCCAAGTTGTTTTAACCTACGAAATATGGCGCCTTCTGAAACCCAGCGAGAGACGTCTGAACGTGACGCGACAGGGAGGCAGCCCTGCTTCCGAGGGAGTTATTAACGGGCAAAGACCGGGTTCTGTGTCTTGGGTCTCACTGTGCGTCCTACTAAGGAATGAGAAGGGTGAGAGGGATCCATTGCCCCCTTCTACACTGGGTGGAAGATGGGGAAAACGTGTTTTTGTAGACAGAAACCTGAGGAACCAAGGAAAACTGAAATTATTGATGAAGGCACTCATGACGGGAGACCGAGCATGCCTGTCCCCCATCAGGGCCCCTCCCCAGCACCTTCACCACCACATCCCTGAGTCTCTCCTTTATCCCTGATTTCCCCCTGGCATGAACTGCTGGCCAGTCCCTTCATGTAGAGTGGAAGCCCTCCAACGGCAGTGTCACGAAAAGAGGAAGTCCAGTCCAGCTTCATCACCTAGGATCTGCGTAACCTGGTCCAAACCAACCCACAGCGGCTCTGAAGATGAAAGGAAACATGAGTTCTGAGAGTGCCCCAAGTACCAGCTGAATCCCATGTTCAGACAAGGGGCGTTCGTATGCAGGGCAAATGGGGGTTTCCATGACAAGTGGATGGTATTATCAGTAGACAACGTTGATTCCATTTTCATCACATAAAAACATGATTTACTATCTCATGATTAAAGGGATTGTTTCTCACAGCACTGGAAAGGCAAGGTAAGTTTAGCATTAAGAAAGCACTAGTTCCTGAGACTGGGATGATATTTGCTTCTTTGCAAGAGCTCCTCCGTCCTACAATCTCTTCTGAACATTCTCTGAAGGCTGAGTCATTTCAGCTGTTCCCTAGGGTGTGCGAGCCAGGGCCACAGTCGTGGCCTACCACTGACCACTGGCCTACCACGCTGCATCAAGTAAATACGGTGTCCAGTGCTAGGAGACCTTTGAATGACCAGTAAGAGCATTCCAAAACATGCTTCCCTGCCCCACCACCAACCAAAAAAGGCAACCCCAAGAGGAAATGGCCAGATTCCTTGTGGGTATTTCCTGATCATTTTGATTTTTAAAAGAAAAAATTTAAAGATTTTATTTATTTGCCAGAGAGCAAGAGTTGAGCAGGGGAGCAGTAGGCCCCACTGAGCAGGGAGCCCGAGGTGGGGGCTCGATCCTGGGACCCTGGGATCATGACCAGAGCCAAAGGCAGACGCTTCACCGACTGAGCCACTCAGGTGCCCCCTTTCCCGATCATTTTTAAATTCACCAACTTGAGGTTCCCATGAAACTACGACAACGATTTCTTTAAATTCTTAAGATGCAACCCTTAACGGAGGTGAATATTTTAGATAAAAATATTCCCTCAAAATCAACCAGAAACCCTAGGTAGAGTGTTTTAACTGTATCTTCACTTTTATGCTTTCATAAAGCATAATTTCATAAAGCTTAAGGCAGTAATTAATTTTTGAAGAGAGTATACCTGGTTATCAAAAATACAATTATACTGAAATATTCTTATTACCAAAATTTACGAGACACAGTCGTTTGACCATCACAACAGTGGAAGTCTTAATGTTTTCAGGCAAACCTGGTACAAGAGAGCTGTAGCTAAGTTCACAGCAAGATGGATTTGTCCATAAAGCGACTGTACTTGAATTTGTCCATAAAGCGACTGTATTTGATGATATTTTGTTAACAGAAAAGGAGAAACTGAAATATTTCAAATTTGACTGTTTCACCACTTAGAGTGTCTTTTTCTTCATTTGCAGAGCAAAGAAAATAATAGTTTTCTCTCTGACAAACTGCCGGTGAAATTCTCTGGATCTTATTTATTTCCAACAGTCTCTGGTAAGAAATCTTTCCAATGACAATCAGCCCATCTTTCCCAGCAGAGGACTCCGAAGGTGGCTCTGATACCAATTCAAAAAATAAACAAAAAAGGTTTCAAGAGTGCTTGGAGCCATGATCACGTTTTTGGAATCCACGTGTCCAAGAAAAGTACTCGTTCGCAGGTGCAAGTTCTCACATACCTCGTGAACAGTCATCCCGGCAGGCGGACTGCATTCCAGAAGCCCTTGTTTGTAGCCGTGAGACTGAGGGGTGCTCGGTATTCAGGGCGCGCAAAGGGAAGGTTCTGAGAGGTCAAACCTTTCTGCTGTTCCTCATTCTCACTCTCCTGAAACACGTCAGGAATGGGTAGGTTTAAGGACCGACCAAACCTAGGAATGCCTTCCCTCCTGGAAGGACCCTGAAGTTTTGAAATGGAGGTGTGGCTACCAAGATCGTTTCTGCAGACACCGTGTGCGTGAGGGGCTCAGGACTTGGAACCTGGCGGCGTCCAGATCCCTTCTGCAGGCGAGCGTCTGCTGCAGAATGGTCCAGGCCCCGCAGGAAGGAATGTTTCACAGGGAGCGTGTCTGCACGTGACATGACCTCCACGGGAACGATGTGAAGATGCTTGTCATCCTATGCAGGTAGCAAAGTCCCTCTGTTCTCCAACAGGGCCATCACACAGCAAGTACGCGTCTTCTGGGAACCAGAAGACTCCTACCCCGGCCATACTGCACTACACATTCTCTCCCCTTATTGCGCGTTCTCTTTCTTCCTCCGTTTTGTAGAAAAGGACACACAAATCCTCGGAGTAGCTTGCTAAGGCAACTCCATCTGCCGCACGAAGGAAGGACGGGAAAACAACACCATGGGGCACACTGCAGCAGATTCCGGAGGTTGTCCCGTGAACGACTGGTAGCAGCAAAGAACTCTGAGTCGCTCAACAGTTTTTGGTTTAAACGTCCCAATCGTATTTATGCTCGTATTTATGGTCGCTGGGGAAATGGTTCAGTTGCATTTTTACCTGAGATTGTTCTATTTACATGAGCGGCTTTCAGACATTTTAATCCCCCCCCAACCCCGAACAAGTTCTGTGCAAAGATACACCCCAAGGATTATCTTTTTAATAACACTAGACCTGGCCTTATTTAGCCTTGTGTTTCTTTCATTGTTCCCGGCTTCTTCCAGGGAACGGACTGCTTCTGGAATGCAATTTGATGACAAACTCTTGCTTATTTGGTCCTTGGCTTTCAGAGTGTCGTGAGCGTGATTCTGCTTCTGCTGCTTCTGGCATGGCCTTCTTGCTTTATGCCGGCCTCCCGTAAGCTGGCGCACACTTGTCTTTCTCACCTTTCCTCCCGCCTAGTGTTAGACGTGACATTTGGACCCGAGGACCCGGGCTTAGTACGTTAACCTCCCCTGAGTGCCCGGTCTCTGGACTGGACGCTGCCCTGTACTCACATGAAGACTGATCACTGATATATGTGCTTTCCTCCTCTTCATCTCATTTTATAGTTTTCTGCATGTGTGCGTTTTTGGTGAGGCACCGTTTACAAGCAGCGGAAGGCACAAATCGTGTGTGTGATGGTCAGTAACTCCTCGGGGAGAAACGCGCTCCAGGAACTGTGAGCCAGATCAAGGTGCAGAGAATGCAAACCCCTCTGGTGGCCCCACGCGGTCAGCATTCCCCTCTCTGCGGTCACCAGCAGTCTGAGCTGTGTCTCCACAAGTTTGCATAGAACGTGCTGTGGGAGTTTATCACGCACCGTGTGGTCTGCGGCGGCATCTGGCTTCCTTCAGAGCTCGACTGCCGGTGTCCTCTTTGCTGTCCCACGTGTCGCTCGTGCTTGGTTCCCCTTGGTCTCTAAGCACTAAGCTGCTGTATGAAGGCAGGGCAGCTCCTCCTTTGCAGGTAATGGCCGCTCCACTCATTTTTGTTTCGGAATAAGAGGCTTCTCTATAGATTCTCATTAACCCGTTCTGTGGAGGACGGCATTCGTTTCTTTAGGGTACCCGCCTAGGAGCGGAATAGCCGACTGTTTAGTGAGCAGATACTGATAGACTGTCAAGTAATTGCCCAAACTGTATCTTTGTATACTCCCACTAGCAAAACACAACAGGTCCACTTTCTCTGGATCTTCCCCAACACTTCATATTGTCAGGTTTGGTGTTTTTCTGTTTTGTTTTGGTTTTTAATTTTTAGTTACCAGCTGAGTATGTTCTGTTATCTCGCGCTCTCCTTTTTAAAAAAATATTTATTTATTTGACAAAGAGGAACAGCGAGAGAGGGAGCGCAAGCAGGGAGAGTGGGAGAGGGAGAAGCAGGCTTCCTGCTGAGCAGGTCCATTTCCTCCAGTGTGGGCGGGCACTATCCATCCATTGGGAGCGCCAGTACAAAAACAGGGTAGCAGGGGAGGGATAGGGATGTGCTCTCTGTTCAACCAGAGACTTTCCATCTCCTGCCTCTCAGGCCTCTGGGTTTGGAACCACCCATCACCTCTCCTGGGCCTCCAGCTTGCACAGGGCACATCAGAAGACTCAGCCTCTAGAACCACAGGAGCCAGCCCCTCGTAACACATCGCTTTCTCTTCATTATCAATCTCCTATTGGCTCTGTTTCTAGGGAGAACCCTGACTAATGCATTACCTTTTCCAGTGCCCTAGTTTTCTTTTTGGTTGTGTCAAGTCTGCTATACATCCTGTCAACTGAGCTTTTCTAAATTTCAGGAATCCCAGTTTAATTTAGAGGAGCTCTTTTCTTAGTATTCAAATGTTTGTTCTCAGGCCTAACAATCTCTAGTTCCATTCATATTTATGTGAACCGTTTTTCTTACTTCTCTAAAGATCTTCTACCCATCCGTACTATATTTGATATCTAAAGGTTGTATGTTCTATAAGAAATCTCTCTGTGAACTCCCACCACTGTGGCTTTCCTTCCTGGGCACCCAGAAATCTCAAAGTGTGAGCTCACTGCTGATCTCAATCATTAGAATTTCCGTGGGCCTAATCTGAAATACATTTTTTCAAATACATTTTTTCAAAAAAATACATTTTTTCAAAATTCCATAGCCACATAGAACAGGTATATTATTTTCCCATTATTTTTGTACCATTCAATTTTTATTCTGAAATGAACAATATGTGATCATATTGCAACATTATATATCACACCGCATATGGTAAGTAGGGAAATATAGCCCGTTATAATGGCATACTTAAGACTGTATCTGTTACAAGGCATATGATACATTTTATACATATTAGATAGCACCTATGTTAAATCGGAGTCATTTTAAAGTTTACTTTCTTTCCTTGCATTGTTTTTCCTGTATTTGATAATACTTTCTATGACGACACAACACCCTATCAATTTTCTTCTTCAATTCCTAGAAATAAGCACAATGCTATATCACAACAAAAAACGTATTTTAAAATGAAATGTTTGAACGTGTGATGAATTTTTTCATTCTAAAATTGTATACTTTTATGAAATACTTATTAACAGTCTGATGGTCTTAGTGTTCAACTTTCCTTTACTCATTCTATTAGGATAAAGTTCTCTGGTGGGTGGATTGGAGGGACTTGATAATAAAATTATCGCTTGGGGTAAAAGTTAAAAGAAAAAGTTTTTTCTCTTTTTCTTTAGGCATTTATGGAGTGGTTTGAATTTGTACTTAACTGGAACAATGTATAAAGGACATCTCCTGATTTAAGCCAGGAGTTTTAACAATCAGAGCCCAAGCAGACATGACAGCTCTTTGCTTTGTTAGGTCCACTTAACACAACCCGAAGGGAGAACTACTGTGGATCACTTTGAAGTGCCTCCAACGTTTAATCTTCCAAAAATGGAACTGACACCGAACTTATTATGTAACCCCAAATATCAGAATGCCACTGCTTCTACACAATTTTTATCATAACACCTTCAAAAACATCTTCATTTTATCATCCTAAATGTCTGGATTATTTCTGTTATCAGCAATATTTCATCCATGGCAGGGCTTAAAGTATATTATCCAGGAAATACAAGTTTACACAATCTGTCACTCAAGAACACTTGTGGATAAGTTAGATAGAAAGTGAAAATGGTAAAAACTGTGTAAGAAAATCAAGTCTGGCTCTTCTCATTTGGTATCATGCTCATTTTCTTCACAACAAGGTCTGCCTTTTTAAAAGTTCAAGTGCTAGCTTTCCAATGAAAATGATACTTCGACAATATAGAGTGTGGAACAAACAATGGAAATAGGCAGCTTTACAAATGTTTAAAATCATTTGAATTGAATTTTGTATACATTTACAGGCAAAAAATAAGAACTATGGAATTTTTCATGAAGTAAAACAGTGAAAAATGACCAAAATAGAGTCTTCTTATTGATTACGATTTTCCTAAAATTTTCATCTCTCGTTGTTTAAAGCAGCAAACACTGAAATGTTCCATCATTCAGTTTTAGGTTGTGATATGAGCTAATGTATTATACAAATTCTGCTGGCAAGTTCTTTCTAGCTGGGTTAACTGTTCATCTACTCAATTTCTTCATGACAGTACTGTTCTGAAAGCATTTTTTTTTTCTTTAAGATTTTATTTATTTATTTGAGAGGGAGAGCATTAGAGAGAGAGACCACGAGCAGAAGAAGGAGTAGAGGGAGAGGGAGATGCAGACTTCCCGCCGAGCAGGGAGCCCAATGTGGGGCTCGATCCCAGGATCCTGGGATCACAACCTGAGCTGAAGGCAGATGCTCAACTGACTGAGCCACCCAAGAACACCTCCCTCTCTTCCATTTATAATAGGGAGATTTCATAAGGTTTCCAAGGCTTATCTGCTTTTGGTTCTAGTCTCATAAATTCACCTGTGCATGCTGTGCAAACATTTTGAACCATGCTTTAAATACTGGTGTCTCCTTAACACCAAGAAGGCTGGTGCATCTCGCAGGCTGGCTATTTTGAGCCAACAAAACATTACACTCAGAACAGGAAACAGCAAAACTTATACACGGCCTTTCAAAATATTTCTTCACATTAGTGCAAATGTCCCAAGATTATTTTATGAGAGATTATGGATTTTCCAGTTTCGGCCTCCAGATCTTTCCTCCAACACATGTCTGAAATGGCTCTTATTCCTGGCAGGAGCACAAGGCGATACACCAGCCAAAACTTCCATATTCCCGCCACCCTATGCACAGGGACGTGAAACTCTTTGTGAGTGCGGAGGAATTACACCACCTGCAAAACCACACAGCGTGTTCTTCAGGCTCACATGTATACCTGTGCAGCAGCCCAGGTCCCTCAGGAACACGGCTCACACATGTAGCACCCCCCCTCCACCTGCTGTGGTCTGACTGCGTGACCCATCTCGGGCCAGTGCAGGTCTTCCTGAGCTCACTGGTCTCTCCTCCTTCACTAAACCTAAAGGACATTGTCCCACCCTCATCTGGTCTTACTTTTTAACAGAACCATCCCTGTTGGGTGACATTTCCTTCTTGAAAGATTACTCTTCTTCCATGTGTTGGGACGGATAATTTGGGAACATTAAGGTTGCTTTGGGCATGTTTAAATATCCTTAAACTCTCAAAATGTTGAATTGATTGAAGGCCACCAACCATACTCGTTCCCCATTTCAACTGCCTTTCATGAATTATTCAGTCATTTCTACAGAGTAATGTGACATTATTCTCAATCTCAGGACTTAATCTTAAATCAAGGAGAGTAATTAATCCATGGTTTCATCTAAGCATTCATTGAAAACCTATCCTTCGGACAGTATCTAGCACATAATAGCTTCTTTATAATTATGATGTCCATTTTCCAATCATACTTTAAAGACACTGTTGAAAGACCCTATTCCTGGCAACAGAGAGATGAATCAGATATGAATACTGAACTCAAAGAGTAATGTCTAATAAAGAAATTGAAACATATATGACAAAAAGCGTTCATTCCTATACTACACACACATGTGCAAGCATGCACACACACAATTTATAAAGATAAATAGCACCTATAACATGGCAGGTCCTGTCCTAAAAACAGACATGGATCATGTGTCTATGGTCCCTACAATATACTGGGGCAAACAACTTAATAAAACCAGGCTAACACATACGAAATTACAACTCCGATGAATTCCCTGCCGTGGCAGGTGCATGGTGCTTTGATAGCTCGCATGGGAGCTTAACAGGAGCATCCTTTTAAGAAGGGACACTGATTTGGTCTCTAGTCTCTAGTCTGACTAAGAGGTAATGATGGGTGGAGGGGAGGCAAGAACAAGAATGGATTTAGAAGACATGACATGGTACAAGAGAAGCACAAGAAAAGCATGACTGACTCATAATAAATCAGTCAGCCAGAGATACAGAATCAACAGAATGTATGTATATATATGGAGAGGCAGAGAGAGAGAGAGAGATCGTAAGGACATAGTTCACCTGATTGTGGGAGCCGGGAAGTCTGATCTCTAAAGCAAGGCTGGAACCAACCCCCAGACAAACACGAAAGAGTGTTGGGTCCGAATCTGGAGGGATGGCTGGCATTTGAACAGAATGGTTTTGGGGTGTGAGCAGAGGAACATACTCCCACTCTTCCAGGGGAGTAAATTGGGGGTACACAGGAGGCACAGAAAACAATCCAAACCAAGAGTGTGTGAAGTCAGTCTTGGGAGGTGAGAATAGAAAAACATGAGGGGCCAGAATGAGGTTAAGGAGTTTGGATTAATTCTGTAGGCAATGATATATATATATATTTTTTGAATAGGAAAGTGACATTGTCAAAGCCAGAGAGATGGAGTTCCGTGCAGAAGATGTATTTAGATAAAAAACAGTGACTGAAGATAACTCATCGGTACATGAATTATTTAAGGAATAGAAAGAAATTTATTGTACCTTATATACCTTTCCAATTTACTAGGTAACTCAACATCTCTTTCCAAAATGCAATTATTAATTTATTTCCATCAACAATGGTGTCTCATCCTTCCATGTCCTCTCATACTTATGAGACATTTAGATTTCAGCCAATCAGTATTTCAGCATAGCTTAATTTGCATTTCTCCATTAATAATGCAAATGAACATATTTCCTTATTTTTGTTGGCAATCTGTGTTTCTTCTATGAAACACTTTCTATTTTCCTATTTTTCCTTTGACTTGTATGAATGCTCCTTATTGACATGCAGACATTATTTATCCATTTTGAAGAAAAATTCTTCCATTGGCAATATGTTTTGCAAATATTTCTTCTCAGCTGTGACTTGGTTTTTTTTTTTTTTCTCTTGTGGTACCATTTTCATAAACTGAATCATGCCTTATGAACAATAAAATCCACTCATCTCAAGTGCCACGTTCAGAGAAGTTTGACAGATACCTTCAACCCAGTAAACCATTTATATTTAATGTGATAACTAAAGTAACCATTTATATTTAATGTGATAACTGAAGTAACCATTTATACTTAATGTGATAACTGATATGTTGAGGTGTAAGGGTCCCATAATGCTACTTGTTATCTATCTGCCTATTCCTTATGGCCTCTTCCTCTTTACCTTCTTTCTTTTGGCTTAATTGTTTTTATGATTCTGTTTTCTCCTCTTTTTAGGGTATCAGCTATAACTTTTTTTTACCTAAGGATTGCTGCCAGATTTGTACGATGGATCATTAACTTATTATTCTCTACCTTCAATGCTATTATGCCTCTTCACATTTAGTATAAAAACCTTAAGATAGTTCACTACTTTATTCCTCATCTTGGAATTCATGCTGTTTTTGTGCGTTTTGCTTTTACAGGGGTTAAAACCTCGTAAGATATTCTTATTAACTTAGGTAAAACAATCGACTGTATTATAAAGATATTTAGACAATTAAAAAATCATACATTTAGTGGCATAGTTGCTATTTCCAGTGCTTTTCATTCCTTTGTTTAGATGCACGTATTATTCCGATAACTGACCTACACCATACCAGCCTGGGCCTAATACCACACTGTTTGTGACTTCTCTTTGTTTCCCCCACTTCTGTTTTTCTCGCCTCCTGATCTTTCCTTGTATTTCATTCATATTCTTTTACTGGTTATTTTATGGGACTTAACTTACAAGTTTACCTTAACAAAGCCTGGAATTAATGATCATCTTCACTTTTATTCTACCTGACCTGTTCCAAAATCATATGCGTAATATCTTTCGAGAGCTAAAATTTAAGACAAACCATGAGAGACTGTGGACTCTGAGAAACAAACTGAGGGTTTTGGAGGTGAGGGGGGTGGGAAGGTTGGGTGAGCCTGGTGGTGGGTATTAAGGAGGCACATATTGCATGGAGCACTGGGTACGGTGCATAAAGAATGAATTTTGGAACACTGAAAAAAAAAAATAAAAAGAGAGCTAAAATTTAATAAACAAAAGAGTATAGTGGGAAGACTGACTATAAAATCAGATAGTCCTGCTTTTTAAAAAGACTTATTTATTTTAGAGAGAGAGAGAGTACATGAGTGCAGGGGAGGGGCAGAAGGAGAGGGTGAGAAAAATTCCAACAGACTCTGCATTGAGTACGGAGCCTGGTGTGGGGCTCAGTCTTATCACCCTGAGATCATAACCTGAGCTGAAATCAAGAATTGTTTGCTCAACCAATTGTGCCCACCAGGCGCCCCAGATAGCTCTGATTTTTAACCCAAGATTCCTCTTTTCCCGACTAGAAACTTGCGTAAGTAAGTTATCTTCTTTGAGACTTGGTCTTCTGATATATAAAAGTGGGACATAATATTTAATTACATAATTTACAGGATAGGATTAAAAGGCACACAGCAAGTGCTCATAAGTGTTAGTGACTGTTCCTTTCCTATAAAATTTAATGAGGCAGATTTTAATAAGGAATAATAATAATAGATTTTATCCACCTAATTTGAAATACTCAAGATAATACTGAAACACATTTCTAACAACCCATGATATAATGTGAGCCTGACATCATGGATCCACAGAGAAGAAAATACAAAAACAGTGCTTCAGTGAATTTAAGAATGAATGAATACATGGCATTTTAAGTACCAATAACCTACCATCCTTTAAAACTAGAGACAGGATCATGGAAATGAGTTTATTTTCATCTTGTTTGTCAGATTATCACACTTGTGCCTTTATTTCAATTGCATTCAGTTTCTTAGCCTATGGAATGCAAATACTGAATTATGATACCTTTCATATAATGTGGATTTCTAAATTTGGGGGATTCTCTAATTTGACTTGATAATTTGGGAAGGTAAACTATATGTCTCAGTTCAGAGAAAGCGTGAACATGTCAAACATGTCAATCCAGAATATAAACCCACAGATGTAATTTTGGAAATTATGTTACTATAAAGGAATATTTTATGGAAATACAACTACTCCCTGTGTTTTCACTTTTTTTTTTTTTCAGTAGAAATCAGTAGCTTCCTGCTTAGAATCAGTAAGCACCGTACTTACTGTGCTCTGACGTCTTACAAAAACAGGTTTTACTGATGTATGTTACAAGGCTGTGAAGTTGCGTCTTTCAGACAGAAAACTGCACACTTTGATGAATATTTGTTATTTCTCTTCAGAATGCTGGTGCAGTGAGGCCTCCTCTCTCTGACAGTGCGCTGGGCTGTGCCTTATTAATTGCTTGTCCACGTTAGGTTTACGTGGCGTCGGACATTACTGATTTCCTTCCTGATGAGAGGTTGAACCCATTACCGTCCTAACGCATGATGATTTCTGCAGATTAGCAACTACGAATGAAAGTATGTTGCTACCAGTTGACTGAATGCCTCAGAATATGACACATTTTTAACATCAAAGTAAAATCATTTTATCTGGTTCTTTTTCCAAAAACGCAGTACTGTTTGAACACCTTATTACAGAAATTGTGCCAGTTTCCCCTACTATGGCTTGCTCTTAACCATACCAAGTGGAATAAATTAATAAATTAATAATGTCCCCAAAGAAATTTTTGGCCAGCACATATCTGTATGACCAGACTGAAGCTTCAGTTGAGTTTGTTGTTTTGCTGTTTCGGATTTGATGTTTTAAATCTTGTTTTATGGCATAATAATGAACAATTTCTATACCACTGAATAATGAATGCTAATTCACTGATACTGAGGTTTGTGTACAAAATGAATTCTATTTTTATAGAATTCCCATTGCAAACTTCCCCCAGATTTGAAGATAAGTTACTTCTCTGCGTTGAAGGAACTCCACTTTAATTCCTTTTCTTACATTTTTGCACCTGTTCTTCTACCCTTTCAGGAAAATAATAAAATTGTGAAATAGCATTCTAATGTCAGCAAAGCTGTGCTTTCCCCTTTTCAACACTTTTAGCTTTCTGCAATACAAAGTCCTCCTCTACTGTAAAGCTGAAACTGCTTTTGGAGTTTGCTTTACAAGATGATTTTTTTTTTTTTTTTAACCTAACAATGGTAAACCTCATCAGTTTGGCAGCATTGGAAACCACGGACTACGCTTCTCTTTGATTTCTGCTTTTCTCCAGTTTCCCTGCCTTCTGTCATTCTCTGTGACTGCACTTTCTAAACCTTTCCAGCCGGATCCTCTCTCTTCCACTCCCACCTGCCCCTTAATGTTGACACTGATTCAGGATTTATCACCAGTCATCATCCTTCTCTCTAAACTCTTGGCAGTATTACCCACCTCCATGGCGACGACTCCCATCTCCCAGACAGTGGGTTCCTCTCCTAAGTCTCAGATTTTCCTTCCAGACTTCTCTTTCCCAGCTGCCTCCTTTCTCAACTGCCTCCGTCCCCATCAGGCTGTGCCCGCAATGACCATACTGAATTCTGTTGAGGAGAGAATTCCTCTGCATCTGTCCACACATACTCCCCTTCCTGGAGTGTGCCTTGATTATGAGCACCACTAAACACCCTCTAGCCCTGAAGAAATGCAAGCTTGCGTTCCTCTGATGTTCTCTTTCGAGGTCTAAGGAGGCAGCTATGACTCTGTCTCCACGCTCCCATCTCGCTCCCCATCCTCCCTAACAGCACTTGTCTGGGATTCACTACCTTCTCTCTGGACTTCTCATTTATCTGTTTATTCATCCACAGGCATTAACTGAAAGCCAACAACTGATACAACAAGGATTTGTATCACTGCACACTCTACATACAGAAGAACTTTAGGGAGTAAGAGAAAAGAAGAGATAAATGCAAGTAAACACACAAATATAAACACCGGTGTCAATGCTTGGAGGAGACATGTGTAGGGCAATAGTGGTGCAAGTATGGAACCAGTATGTATACCCAAGAAAGCTAGCCAGGGAGGTAAGATGTAAGAAGAGATTTAAGGATGAGCATAGATAGGTAGAGAGGGAGACTGCAGGTCCTTAGGAAGGACCAGAGGGGCCTCTGGGTTACACTGTCCGTTAGGTATCTGACTCCTGGTTTTGGCTCAGGTCACGATCTCAGAATCATGATTTCAGGCTCATAAGACTGAGCCCCACATTGACTGTGCTCAGCATGGAGTTTGTTAAGGATTTTCTCACCCTCGGCCACTCCCTGTGCAGGTACGTTCTCTCTCTCTTGCTCTAAAATGAATAAATTGTGTTAAAAAAAAAAAAAAAAAGACCAGAACACCCAGCTATGGAGGGCAGAGTGGGATAGGTGGAAATTTATAGATTGTCAGGGACAGGATTATAAAACTTCTTTTCTGGGGTGCCTGAGTGGCTCAGTCATTAAGTGTCAGCCTTCAGCTCAGGTCATGATCTCGGGGTCCCAGAATCAAGCCCTGCATCGGGGTTCCTGCTCAGCAGGAAGGCTGCTCCTCCCTCCCACTCCCCCTGCTGTGTTCCCTCTCTTGCTACCTCTCTGTCAAATAAGTATTTAAAATATTTTTTAAAAATTCCTCCAAAAAACAAAATAAAAGTTCTTTCCCAACTATGTTAAAGAAGTAGGATTTTATCTTAAAGTTAATAAGGAACCACTGAAAGAACTGAACAAAGGGATTTATGTAACATTTCTTTTTGCTGCTCACTCCTATAACTGCCTGGAGTATGATTTGGTGTGGGAATAGTTGAAAGATATAGAAAGACATAATTTGGAGTGTGTTACAATAATCAAAATTTAAAAACTGACAGCTGGTGCAATGCAGAGGTAGCTTGGAGAATAATAAGCAGGCAGAATCTTAGGACTTAGAATGTGATTAAACATCAATTTATTAAATGTAAGGGGGAAGACAGAAGGTGCAGATTTGAAGGAAATAATAAACTGGTTTTGAGAATCTATAATTCAAGGGACTCTTGGTAAAGCCACAGGAAAAGTCTAACAGTTTCGGGTTATAAGGATGAGTAAGTTAGAGGGTTTCATGACAGGGCTAGATATTTGGGACTTTTCCAATCAGTGCTATCTGTGTGCTACTGGGAACTGTGAGGTTTTGGGAGAAAGTTTCCATTACTGGAAAAATAGGGAATGTTTCTCAGTCTTAAGGGTGAAAGTGTAGCTGAGAACACCACTCTGCTGAAAGCACGATTTACAGGAGTATGCAAGGAAGTACATCTTGAAAAGAAAATTGAGATGGAAGAGCCAAAGAAGTAGAAGGGAAAAAAAGCCATCCCAGAAAATGAGAGTAGGGTCATCGGGAAGAGGTCAACAAAACGGAGCCTGGGCAGACTTCCTCTCTGACTCGGATCTGCCTGCCTCCACATCTCCATCAGAGCTACCCCCATCATCCTCTGCCCCAAGCCAGTCTAAACAATCCCACGGAGATCCTCTTCCTCCAGCGGAGGGCTCTGCATCGTATCCCACCGTACGAACCGTAATACGGTTCTTGCAAAGTTCGGGGATCGGCTCGGATTGAGAAACTCCTTAAGTCAATATTCAAAGCCTCTGAACACTTGGCACCAACTGATTTGTATGTCTTGTAAAAAGCAATCCCCCTTGTCCCTTTCCTCCGCCTGTGCATCCGGGTCTGTGGGGACACTCGGACAGAATTAACAGTTTTACAAGCCACTGTGTCCAGATGCTTCTGTGAGTACTTCTCTCTGCCCCCACTGGAGTTCGGAAAGGTTCACTTGAGTGTAGTGTTTTTGCACTTAATAAATGGAGAAATTACTGTCAATTTCTTCGCTGTAAGCGGTGAATCCTGCCTGTTATTCAGAATTGTAGAAATTTTAAAAGGCAAAGGACTTCAGAGACCCTTTAGCGCAAGCAGCTCATTTTCCAGACAAAACCAAGGCCCAAAAGTTAGACATAAACACCAGCTCCCGATGTGGTGCAAAATGGAAGTGAAAATTATTTCAACTCCTGTGATTACTGTGATTTTGGTAAAATCCGTACTGAGAGATCTCAGATAAAGTGTCATAAAGTACAATACGTATGAAAGCCTTTTGACTGAAATCTACTGAGAGTTGTCTGTAATACAGATTAAAGTATGTTACTTAGACATATAAAATTTATTATGATTAGCTTGCAAACCAGACCTTACAGGTTAGAAAAATATAAGCTTCTGGTTTAACTTTTGTCTAATTTTAGGGATTTGTAATTGCATTTACAAAGTGCCTGGTTTCACCCAGTATCTTAAGAACATATTTAAATTATGACTTCAGGTTCTTAAATGACTGACAAAGGTCAGTTATGTGTGTCAACACTGATAAAGAAATTAGTCCCAAACCGCACAATTTGCCTTCAACAGAAACAGCTATTTCTTGCAAAGTGGAAGAAAGATAGTGCTATGCGTTAAACCACATTGCCTTTTTAAAATATCACTGCCTCTCGGAAAACATCGCTATAGCTGGAAAAACCGTACTCACGACTCAGTCTTGATCCCCGAAATGACATTCTGTAATTCTTGTATGTGGAGTACTTCTTTCTGAGTCAGTGGTTTTATCCTGGATGCCCTTTAAAGCCATATTCCTGGATGTGGAAGTGATGTAGAACTTTTTATTACACTTACAGCCAATCTGCTGATACATATACTATACCCAATGGTCTCCTTTCTTGAGAAGAAAGCCCTACTTTCCATTTGCATGTTTAGAAAGTCATATGCTTGAAGTTTTAAATCATGTGGTTTTACAACTTTAGCTAGTGAGTTACATGTAATCTTGTGAGGGAGAAAAAGTCGTATTTTAATGTAAATGTAACTTCATGGGCCCCCGCTGTCTTCTTGGATTTTGCAAAACAGAAAATGAGTTCCTGTTTTTAATTTACCTCCCGGCGGTCTCTCGCTTACTACGTTCACGCTGGTGGTCTCTAGAGAGAAAGGGGAGGCCTTCAAGTAGGTAGGTTGTCTGCAACCTATTAGTTCTAGAGCTTAGCGTCGACACTCGGCTGCCTACTTACAGCAGAGAAGAAGGTAATTACCTAGTTAACAGGAAAAATAAAATTGGACCCAAATTATCAAACGACTGCTTTGTTTGAAAGAGGAGACCGGACTGGTATGTATACGACATGGAAAGACCGAGAGATAAAAGTCAGAGGAGGAGATCAGGTAACAGCACCATGCGAGGACATGCCCTGCTTGCTCCCGGGACAAAGTCCCTTACAACACTGTGCTAACAAGGTCAAGGGTAGGTCAGAAACCCCCAGTGGGAGGCTAACCGTGCTCTGTCTGACCCTTGCCACACGCTGCACGTTTCACTTCAGCTGTTTCACAAGTCACTGCCGGAGAAAGCGATTCTTCACGACAGGAAAGCAAGTATTACACAGGGAGGCACAGGTACGTCACTGCGAAAAGGTAGACGTGGCTGTACCATATAAGTGCAGGTAACTGGGACATAAATTACGAAGCCATTCCATTGCCACGGACAGTCTCCTCCATACGGATACTGTGTGAAGACGGTTCTTCAGTCGGCTCTCTGCTGGGCTGCCCACGGACACCCACTTAAAATCGTATGTTTTTGTCTCCAGGCGCACAGCCTTTCTTTAAGAACATGACGACTTGGCCCTCTGTGTCAGTCAGGGAAGTCACCCAGACTGGCCTTTCATCGTGAACGTGTGACACTCCAAACTCCTACCTGAGCAGCAGCTCACGGCCTCTTTGCGCCGCCCAGGCATCCTCGAGCCAGGCTGGGGGCTGTCACGGTCGCCCAGGCATCCTCGAGCCAGGCAGGGGGCTGTCACGGTCGCCCAGGCATCCTCGAACCAGGCTGGGGACTGTCACGGTCACCCAGGCATCCTCGAACCAGTCTGGGGACTGTCACAGTCACTCAGTTCCCCTCTAACCAGTCTGGGCACTGTCATGGTCGCCCAGTTCTCCTCAAACCAGGCTGGGGACTGTTACAGTTGCCCAGTTCTCCTCTAAGCCAGGTTGGGGACTGTCATAGCTGTGGAGAAGTGCTTGAAGGACTTCACCCCTGGTTCCTGCCTTTAGAAGCAGCATTCAACAGTACAGCTTCTGTCACAGCAAGCATTGAGCTCCTCCTAACCTCAGTTTCCCTTACTCCAATCACATTATTTTCCAAGGCCATTGTAAAAGTTTCTGCAAGTTACCACTAACTGTTTGAGGGTGAGGTAAGCCATGTAAGCCCAACTGAATACATAAGTTAAAACCAATAAGGAAAGTAACTGCATACACAGTGCCCTTTGGGAACCAGTAAGATCAACTTATCCATTCTTTCCTTTCCTGCTGCTCTGCCTCTGAAATCACAGGGACACAAGAACACTGGTTACTTAAAACACCATGAAAGGGGCGCCTGGGTGGCTCAGTGGGTTAAGCCTCTGCCTTCGGCTCAGGTCATGATCCCAGGGTTCTGGGATCGAGCCCCACATCGGGCTCTCTGCTTGGTGGGGACCCTGCTTCCCCCCACCCCTCTGCCTGCCTCTCTGCCTACTTGTGATCTCTCTGTCAAAAAAAAAAAAAAAAAAATTAAAAAAATAAAACGCAGAGCAATGCACCTTAGAAAGAAGGTTTCAAACACACTGACCCTGGTGGAGAAGCTGGGGAGAGGGCAATGCTGGCATTCTCACGGTCAGGGGCCCTGCCTCCTAGAGGAGCCCGGCACAGCTCTGAGTGCTGGCAAACAGACCCTTCACCCCGCTGGTGCGCGTCCACACTGCAGCAACAAGACAGGGTCCTCCAGTTCACACGGTTCCGTCAAGGGGGAAGGCAAAGTGTCCTTAAAAGAACTCCTCGGTTGCGGAAGTTGACTTGACAGGAAGAAATTAATTGCTCCTTTTAATACTACTGGTTCCAAACACACCGGCTACCGGAATAGCACAGGGAAGAACCCTTCCAGGGGTTTCTGACGGAAATCTCTACAGTGATGGCAATATTTTATCACTGCACTTTCCAAGATGGAATCACGTTTGGAAAGGCAGCTAGTACCACTGAGGAACTGATTTTTAAATTTTACTTAATCTTGAATAATGCAAAGGTGGTCCCAGGCGGCTAGTGGCTAGCACAGCGGACAGCACAGGGGGACACTCGAGATGCACGAACACGGACAGTCCAGTGTGGCGTCTCACTGCTTACGTCAGCTGCCCGCCCTTGCTATCTTCTCTAGTTATTTAGTAGTTAAATGGATTAATAAAATCCTCCAGTCCTGTATTCTTTTTTTTTAAATTATTCAATTCATTTCTAGAGAGAGAGGAGAGAGGGATAGAGCAGGGGCTGCACAGAGGAAGATGGAGAACCCCAAGCACAATCTGTACTGAGCGCTGGGCCTGACTCAGGGCTCGACCGCACCACCCTGACATCATGACCTGAGCCGAAACCAAGAGTCGGGAGCTCAACTGACTGAGCCACCCCGGCGCCCCAGCCAGTTCTGTATTCTTAGTGCCTGAAAGCATCGCATCTGCAAACCCAAAATGTGTCAAGCTCACGTAGTATCCTAAAAAGGAACTCATGCACAGATGCCCTCAAGCTCCCTTCAAGTAAGCCAGGTCATTTAAGCTCTAAAATCAAGTCCACTACACCTATCTGGTTGGTTCACACAGATTTGAAAACAGAAAATACCATAAGATATTCCAAGACTGCAAGCTGTGCCTGAAGACTGAGCCTATCACTTTACAAATATAAAAACACACACGACGATGAAAATGTCTCCCTGCTACAAATCTCTGCGCAGTCTGCGTTCTGGGAGGCCACTCCCCGTACACTTGTACGACGCACTAATGCAATCTGTGACAAGCTGATGAGGTCCTGGTTTCCATGACTCTGGAGTATCCCTGAGATGCGGCTGACGGCACACGAGCTATATGGTGGCGGCCGGCTCTTAAGCTCTGGGTTTGACCCGAAAACTAGAATTACTAGTCCTGGGGTTACTTACAACTTTCCTGAATGGGGTTAGGGTGTGGCGGCTTTTCTACAGATCCAGCCTAGAAACCGAAAAGCCATTTGACTCATATTTCACGTTTCTCCTCGCCCCACGAATCCACACGCCCATCAAGTCCTCCCCAGTCACTGGGGTCTGCACCGCCCCCTTCCCCGAGGCCTTGCTGTGCTTCTGTCTCAGCACGGACTGTTTACGCTTCCTCAACACCAACCAGCCTCTGCTCCCGTCCTCCGCAAGACCATTGCCGAGAGTTACTATCGCTTCCTCAAGGTACCGTCATACCATCATCTACCCTGTAAAAAAGTGAACAAAACGAAACACACACAAACTTTACTTCCAGAATAAAACACAAACTTTCCTCTCTAGCTTCATATTTACTATCCTCCAACACACTAATGATTCATTAACTCCTTCAAACAACACCTTTACGTATAGACACAATTCGTAGAACATGGGATAATAATAATGAGAACAAATGTTAAGGAAAATAATAAAATTTAAAGAAGTTTATGGACTTTGTTAAATAGCACACAGGAAACTGAACAGCATTGACAAAAAGCGGGCAGCCTCATGGCTGAATTTAGGAGCTCAGAAAGTCCTTTATGGAACCTGACCTTAGAATGGAGATCTCATGAATGCACAGACAAGCAGTCTTGGAGAAGAAGGAGGGGGAGAAGAAGATTTCAGGGGTAGGAACAGTGTTTCTGCGCAAAGGGGTTTAGCCAGAGGAAGCAGGGTGTGGTCAAGAAAGTAAAAAAAAAAAATCTATGTTGTTGTTGTCCTGAAAGAAAGACTAGAACGTCATACCCAGTGAGCCTGGAGCAGTCCCTGGGAGTGAGAACCTCTGCAAGTGTGCAGGGGCAGTGTGCAAGATGAAGGACTTTTCCAGCCGACAGGAGAGAGAGGTGGGGTATAATCGCCTCCGCAGAGATCCTGGTTTCTGTGGAACTAAGCAAGGACTGATCAGTGGTGTCCAGAGGAAGCTCCTCCCAGGAAACACTTGATGGCAATGAGTGACACAGTCATGGACATGAGGTAGCAGGTGGGCGTGAGAGGTATTTAAAGGGTAAAACTGGCAGGACTAGCAGATGGATGCAAGGTGACCAGCAGGAAGTGGGGGAGATAGTCAGGGACTTTGTCGAGGTCAAGTACTGGTTCACTCAGTCACGTTCACGTGCCAGATGCCGCAGAGATACCCAAGGAGAGATGTGAGGGACACAGGAGGAAAGGAGAAAGCACAGGGCAGACATCCACATGTGGACAGCAGTTGAAGCCTGGGGCATGAAGGACACCGCCTGGGAAGAGCATACAGAACGGGGACGAGCTCTAGTCCTGAGCCTGGCTTTCAGAAGGTGAAAGTGGCATCTGTGGTAGGGGGAGGGGGACTCCATCTGCCCCATAGGCCTGCTTTCTGGCCACCAAGCCATTATAAAGTATGATTTCACTTTCGATTAGCTTTGGATGGGCCATGCAATCTCCCTTGGACCACGGGCCCCCAAATTCCCAATCTCACTGTCTACTTCACCAGCTCCCCGTTTTGCTACCTCCTTCACTCTATAGGTTGGCATTTGCCTTTCAACTTCCGCTTTTAATCGCCGTAACCTAATTGTTCAAGTACATCTCAACCAACAGTCTTTCTTTGCTTGTCTCAGGTCCTGCTGCCACATGCCAGAACTTTTCCATACTTTCCTGAGCACAGGGGGACGTTTCCCAATCCTTCGCTCACTCTGTCCGTGTTCAGGTGTCTCCTTTCCCATCTTCCTATCCTGGACACCTTCCTTCTGCTTCAAGACTCAGATGAATGCATCTTTTCTCTTAAGACTCATCTGACTCCCGTCCCAGTCAGAACGGTCCTCGTCCTCCCATCCCACGGCGGTCTGCCCTTATTTTGTATTTACCTAATTATATGTTTTTGTGGACATGCGTGTTTCACGCACTGTGAAGCAGAGTGTGCCAAGGGGACAGGGAGGCGTCTGAGCCAAAAAATCCTTCACAGCACTCGCGTTACGTTAGGCTCAGAACTCAACAGCTGTGCACTCATTCAGCTTTGCGGCAACTACTAGAAACACTAGGTTCCTGAGACCTGCCTTTGTCTCTTGGGACAAACAGCAGAAATAACAGTGAACGAGGCATGGTCCCTGAATGCTTTCATGCTCCTCATCTGTAAAAGGGGGATTTGGAATTATCCTGGTGGCTCCTAATTTCATCAGTGCACTGCAGTCTCGTGAGAGCTGGAGCGTGTTTTCTCTTAAAATATAGACTGTTAGAAATAGCATAAGATTCCACTAATGTGCAATTTAAGAAACAAAACAAATGAGCAAAGGGGAGTGGGAGAGAGAGAAACTAAGAAACAAACCCTTAACTCTAGAGAGTAGGCTGAGGGTCACCTGGGGCGAGGTGAGGGGGGAGATGGGTGAGACAGTGATGGGAAGTAGAGAGAGCACTTGTGATGAGCTCCAGGGGGAGGGACCAAAGTGCTGAATCGCCACCTTGTACACCTGAAACGAATATTACACTGTATATCAGCTAACCGGAATTAAATAAAAAATACAGATTGTTAGGCTCCATCTTGGACTTTCTACATCAAAACATCCAGGGTTATGTCCCAGGAATCTGCATTTTCAAAGAGCCTCTATAAGACCGTAATGTGGGGGGCGAGTGGTAGTTCTGCTTTCTAAGGCTTTGCTTGCATAATTTTTAAACTATCCATCTATTCATACTCTAGCCTCCTTATATATATTTTTAAAATAAATTTTAATTATATACTTGAGAGAGAGCACGACAGCAAGAGCATGAATGCAGAGGGAGAGGGGGAAGCAGACTCCTGCGGAGCAGAGAGCCCGACGTGGGACTTGATCCCAGGACCCCAAGATGATGACCTTACCTGAAGGCCGATGCTTAACCCTCTGAGCCACCCAAGAGCCCCCATCGTCTTTTTTTTCTAATAAATCATTTTCCTCATATACTCAAGACAGAAAAGGATAGTGTTAGACAACTACTCTTGGCTATTTCTCCTTTTATAAACAAAAGCTGCATATTCTAGAATTTATGACCAATCAAATATTACTAAGGATTTTAAATGTAACACTTTTTTCCTCCTCTTCCCCACAGATTTAAAAAGACAGACTATCTCCTTTTAATTAGTCAAGCAACAGTATTTGCATGCACGGCCTTGAAAGAAAAAGAATCCATATGAAGATATTAAGAGAAACACATAGGAATAATTCCAATATTTATCATATGGAAACCGTAGATTCATAATAAAGACTGATATGAACGGTTTCATTAATTTCAAAAGTGTACAAGTCTAAGTTGGATCTTATTCCTGGCCATTTCCTCGGTTACACTGGTCCAACGTGAGCTAGGAAGGAAGCAACCAAGAAATATTCCTTTAGCTAAAGACTCAAAGGCGCAAACATTACTTCTCCCAGGGTGCTTTGTCCATGAAAAATACATCTGAGATTTCCTTAAAGTTCCGTACGATTTGAGCAGGATCGTTCTGGGCCACTCTTTTAGTCTTTGGTTGTGCTAGGATTTTGATGTGCTTTCTCGGGTTTCCACGGAGTCTCCAGTGAGTTGGATGAGTTTTATTTCTGTGTTCCCATGGCTGGAGCCTAATGTGATTGACAAGTGTTTGCAGAGAGGCTGCTGTGTGCCCAGGAACTTGGCATAAGGACCAAGAAATGACAGACAGCCTCTTTCCATGAGGAGACTCACAGATGCAACCCCAACCACAGCGCAAATACTTACTGTGACCACTTGTGCTGAGGCCAGGTAGGACTACTGTGTTCTAACTGAATTATTCGGTCCAAGATATATGGAAGTGACGGAGAGCACATGCAAAGAAATGCGTCCTTATGGACACGGCCGTCCGTCCTCCCCAGTCTCTGTGTGAAAATGCAGCAGTACTGAGCACTCTTACCTGAGGAAGGGCTCCCTTGTGGATATCGCCATTTGTTTTGTTTCCAAACTTAAAAAGAAAATTTCAGGGGTGGAAGAAAGTAAACAAAATTAAAATACAAGACAGGGGAAACCCTAACTTTAAAGTTACAGTAGTAACAATCAGGCCGAGATTCATGAATGTTACACCGTAAGCGGACACACAGATCCATGAACAAGAAAGAGTTCTCTCTCGAGATAAGAGATTCTGAGGGCTTCAAATTTCTCCCGAGATTTCACGAGGTCTCACTTCCTTATTGATTGTATATTAAAAAAAAAAAAAAAAAAGTAGTAAGTTTTTCTGGCCGTTCACTGAAGTCCAACTGCCCCTGAGGCATTTGCTGACAACTTTCTTTGTCAATGGGCCCCCCTTTTAATGGACGTACAGTGGACACACAATGGTCTATTAGTTTCAGGCGTGGGCTGACAACGTGGTATGTGATGCTGTATTCACAGGTGTGGCTATCACTCACCTGCCACCCACAGCATCACCGCCCTACAGACCCCGTTCCCTGTGCTGATCCTGTATCCCTGAGACATGTTCATTCCATGCCGGAAGTCGGTACCTATCACCCCTTCACCCGTTCTGCTCACCCCCCAACACCCTCCCATAAGGCAATTATCAGTTTGTTCTTTGCATTTATGGGTCTGTTTTTGCTTTTTGTTTGCTTGTTCATTTGGTTTGTTTTCTGGGTTCCACATATAAGTGAAATCCTATAGCATTTGTGTTTCTGTCTTATTTCACTTAGCATAACACCCTGTAGGTCCAGCCACGTCACTGCAAATGACAGGACTTCATTCCTTTCGATGGCCGAGTAATATCCCATTCTATACATACACACCCTCTTCTTCTTTGTCCAGCCACAGCGGACGGACACTTGGGTTGCTTCCCTCTCTTGGCCACTGTAACTAATTCTGCAAGAAACACGGGGGTGCTCCTACCGCCATGCACATCCTTCCCTACAGGTCCCCTGGAATATCCATCGTGTCCCTTTAGAGGATTATGATTTTTCTGCCCCTGTATCCGAGGTTTCCCAAGACAGAAATCATGCCTTACTCATTTCTTCCTTGGTGTTTGCCTCTGTTCTTTTGTTTAACTCATCATTTCTCTTACAAAGAGTCCAAACTCCTCCAGTGGCCAAAAGGCCATTTCTGGTCTGCCCGTTGTCTTCTTCCTCCACTCTCACTGGTCATGAATCCTTCCCAGCCCAGCCCCTTTCTACTCCAAAAAAGCCAACAATGCAGTAACCGTTCCTTTGTACTCCCCCCTGCCACACGCATGTCACCAGGGACGCACCACTTACTCTCCACGGCCCCGGTTAGACATTAAGGCTTCGGACCGTTCTCCCCATCCCCGCTGGCGATCCTTACTATATCCCACGACAACCCATCATGACACGTGATGCTGTGTAACGTCTTCCACAGCGCTCAATTACACATGGAGGTCAGTGATAAAGGTCATATCTGTTTCACCAAAATAACTGCAGGTTCCGTATGCATAACCGTATTTCTCGCACGTTTTTATTTTGAATCCTCGAGCAGAGTGAATGGGCAGATGAGGTGTTCAGGACACGTTTCTAACTGAGTATGAGCATCTATAATATCACAAGTTATGTATCAACCGATGACACATCCGCTCCTTCACACTGAGCTTTCAGACTTGAATTTAGGTGCTCCTCGGACGACGACGAACCAACTTACAACTCTGATGGAATGGAACTTGTATGCACCTTGACAGTTCTCTGCACTTACTAAGTAATATCCACAATAAAAATTGACAGCACACCTTCTCAAAGTGGTCAAGAGTGTCACTTCAAATTTTAAAATCTTTAATTAATAGGCAAATTATCAGGAATTTCAGGAAATGTTTGTCTTCATTCATTTGTGATCAAGATTAGGCACTGAGGGGTGCCTGGGTGGCTTAGTGGGTTAAAGCTTCTGCCTTCGGCTCGGGTAGTGATCCCAGGGTCCTGGGATCGAGTCCTGCATCGGGCTCTCTGCTCAGCGGGGAGCCTGCTTCCTCCTCTCTGTCTCTCTGCCTGCCTCTCTGCCTACTTGTGATCTCTGTTACATAAATAAGTAAAATATTAAAAAAAAAAAAGATTAGGCACTGAAATTACACCAGATTGGCATAAGCTATCTTCAACTTTTAGTTGAACAAAAAAAAATTTTTTTAAATAACCTCATTTTATATAAAAATAAGTGAAAAGTTATATATGCAAAACTGTGTGGAATTTTCCTTTCTGTCAGTGACTGTTACACAGCACGCTGGAATACATTAATTACTTAATCTGTCCCAGCTACATAACTATACCCTAGAAGCATGTGAGTAACCTGGCCAGGGCAACCCTCGGGCTGCTAAAATGCAAATCTCTGGAAGATGTGACCTGGGCACCTGTGCTCTGAAAACATGCAGGGTGAGTCCCGTGCGCAGCCAGGGTGAGAAGCGTGGGGCTTGGTCTCACACTTCTGTGTGTTCACACGTCCCCCGGGCAACTGGCTGAAATGCGGACTTCGTGTTGGGGTGCAGCCCGAGAATCTGCATCTTAATGAGCTCCGAGGGATGCACAGCCTCCACCGTGAGGATCAGGGGGCCGGGGGATCCTATCGGGGGAGAGACGACCTCATTCCAGGCACATGGAGAACGAGTGCTTCCTTTTTGGGGGGAGGACACGTATGATTTATGACCAACCTACTTTAGGAAGGAGCTTCCAGGAGGAGGTGTGCCTCTGTCAAACTGTATCACGCAACATGAGAGGCTGTAACACACGTGTGGTAAGTCAGCTGGAAATACAGCCCCCTCATGACTCTCACCTCTGGCGTTCAGGCCCCAGTGTCATCCCCTTCTTCTGCGTGGGCTTGTCCGGTGACCGGAACAGGGCGAAGGCCACTTCTCCAGCAAGGCTACCCAACACCGTAGCCTCCACCTTCCGAACACACACTCTGCACTATGTTCTAGGACCGCAGACTTCAGTAGAGCAAGGCGCCATGTTCGAGAGGCCAACAGGGCAAGGAACGGGGGTGGCATTCAGCCACCGTCTAGCAAAGAACTGTCGCTCGCAGCCCAACATGTGGTGAGGACGTGAAGCCCGCCGACAATCACCTGCGCTTAGAATCAAGCCTTGGCACTCAAGCCCCGAGACTACAGCCCTCGCAGACACGAGAAACCCCAGAGCCAAGGACCAGTCAGTCATACACGAGTGGGGGTTTTTAAAAATTCTTAAAAAGATTTATTTGATGGGGGTGGGGGAGGTAGAGGGAGAGAGAATCTTAAGCAGATTCCCTGCTCAGTACGGAGGCCAAAGTCTGAGGCTTGAGGACCTGAGGCTCCGTCTTAAGATCCTGAGATCATGATCTCAGCTGAAATCGAGTCGGGCACTTAACCTACTGAGCCACCCGGGGAGCCCGATGGGTGTTGTTTCAAACGCTGTGATGTTTTGTGGTAATTTGCCACATAGCAACAGAACCCTGGTTCGACGGGCAACATATATGGTATGAGAGATGTGTCAGGACAAACACAGAGTCTCGGGAAAGCGGCAGGGGTCTGTTCGGAAGTGGAGCTTGCATAAATTTGATACACTAGGCACGCTCGTCAGCCCCCACTCCTGCCAAAATGACAAAGACAAATGATGAAACAGTTCCTTTTGTGGAAAAATACAGTAGTGGTTTTGAAACAACAGTGAGGGACACTGACTGTTACTGACAGAATCCTCATACGAATAGAGGACTCCTAGTCATGGGGTCACGTACATGAAGAATAAAATGGAAAAATGAGCAGAAAACATGCCCTGCTTTCGTCAGAGTTCTACAGGGAACTTACAGGCCCAGACCCACATCCAGGAACTGAGAGGGGAGCCAATACGATTTATCCTCACCTTAATTTTATCTATCATTATCTATCCATTTATCTATCTACCCATCTCTCTATCTATAATCTTTTTTAGAAGTAGGCTCCACGCCCAGCACAGAGCCCAATGTGGGCCTTAAACTCATGACCCGAGATCAAGACCTGAACTGAAATCTAGAGTCAGATGCTTGACTGACTGAGCCACCCAGGCACCCCCTCAGCTTAGTTTTAAAGCCATAAACAATGATGCTGTAATTGACTTGATACTACAAAACATTCAGGTCATAAAGTGTCTTTCAAAGATTGTATTTTAAACACTTCTTATTTAAAGATATTCCCTATGACCCTGCAATTGCACTCCTGGGGATTTACCCCAAAGATACAGATGTAGTGAAAAGAAGGGCCACCTGTACCCCAATGTTCATAGCAGCAATGGCCACAGTTGCCAAACTGTGGAAAGAACCAAGATGCCCTTCAACGGACGAATGGATAAGGAAGATGTGGTCCATATACACTATGGAGTATGATGCCTCCATCAGAAAGGATGAATACCCAACTTTTGTAGCAACATGGACGGGACAGGAGGAGATTATGCTGAGTGAAATAAGTCAAGCAGAGAGAGTCAATTATCATATGGTTTCACTTATTTGTGGAGCATAACAAATAGCATGGAGGACAAGGGGAGTCAGAGAGGAGAAGGGAGTTGAGGGAAATTGGAAGGGGAGGTGAACCATGAGCGACTATGGACTCTGAAAAACAACCTGAGGGTCTTGAAGGGGCGGGGGGTTGGAGGTTAGGGGAACCAGGTGGTGGGTATTAGGGAGGGCACATACTGCATGGAGCACTGGATGTGGTGCAAAAACAATGAATTCTGTTACGCTGAGAAGAAATAAATATAAATAAATAAATAAATACATAAATAAATATAGATATTGTTCTCGGGGTGCCTGGGTGGCTCAATTGTTAAGCATCTGCCTTCAGCTCAGGTCATGATCCTGGGGTCCCGGGTTGGAGCCCTGCATCGGGGCAGGAAGCTTGCTTCTCCCTCTCACACTCCCTCTGCTGTGTTCCCTCTCTCACTGTGCCTCTCTCTGTCAAATAAATAAAATCTTTAAAAAGAATTCAAAAATGAAGATATCATTCCCTCTCTCACAATGCATGCCAGTAATTTTAAGAACCTGAAACATCTTTCTTGAGATACACATCCTACCCAATGGTTCACTCCTGAGGGTGACGCTCTGAAGATATTAAGAGCAAACAAACAAACAAGGAAAATATTAAGACCAACCCGAGAGACCAAAACGCAAACGGGTACGTAAATCGACAATCACCAAGAGTCAAAGTGATTTTCAAACCGCAAAAATGGTGTCTTACGACTCATTATAATTGACTTGTGGGTGTGAAACTATGACTGTGCCCAAGAATTTCTAAGGCCTCGCCTTCCTACGTACACGGTAGAGCTGTTTGGTTGCAAGTGTGTGAATGCGTCCCAGTCTCTCAGCCGCTGTCCTGTTGGCGGGACATAAACCAAACCTGGGCTCTGTCCAGTTTCCTGTGGCGCTGATCATGACCAGGATGGCCACACTCGCCCACCTCTCCCATTTCCAAATACTGCCTGTCCTGTGTGTCCTGAGCTCACCTCCTATGGGCCACTCCCACCCAGGAAAAGCATAATCGAGCCTCATCTCTACCAAGACACATTTCATTTCACTTTAAGAAAAAATAAATTGTCTCTGGAATTGGGAACTGGTGCACGGGACTTAGCAGGGCTAAGACATGTGGAGAAGGAAGAGGTTTAATTTTCTTTGGGGTAAATCATTTCTGAAACAGTATTTGACCACTGATTAGTCATTCCACACTGCCCTCTTCATTCTCACTCCTCTGTTTTCTTCTACCAACCAGAGGCATCCAAGCATGGATTCTAGGGCATTCCAAAGCTCTGAGCCGGCTTCTCTCTCGGCATGGAGATAGACTTCTTGGGTCCACAATTTATCCATGTTTTAGTTTTAGAAAACTAAGACGACCACTAGCTAGAGGCTACATTTAAGGTTTTAACGTTTCCTTTGGGAAAATGTAGGCAAATAACCCTACACACATCTTTCCCATTCCCACAAGTAAAACAGGGCCTACATTCCAAAGTGATTTTCCCTTGGGCCAAGAACAAAATCTGAAACACACAATGGGAAATGCTTCAACTTTAATATTGTGATCTTATTCCAAATCCAAACTCACAACAACTAAGAAATGTCATATGGTACTGTGTTTACAATATCTACCAAATGCCACTTTTATGCCATCATCTTTGAATTACTTAGACATTACAAAATATCTATATTTAAATAATTTACCTCTTCAAATTCAATTACATACCTAATGCCTAAAAAAAGATTAGAGACAAGCACAATGTGATTTGAATCTAAAATGTGATATAATTCTATTAATTGTACCACATTCCTATATTAAAGAGAGTAGACTCTGAAATTACATCTTATTTTTAAAAAAACAACTCAAGGGGCGCCTGGGTGGCACAGTGGGTTAAGGCCTCTGCCTTCTGCTCAGGTCATGATCCCAGGGTCCTGGGATCGAGCCCCACATCAGGCTCTCTGCTCCTTGGGGAACCTGCTTTCTCCTCTCTCTCTTTGCCTGCCTCTCTGCCTACTTATGATCTCTGTCTGTCAAATAAATAAATAAAATCTTTAAAAAACAAAAAAC
Source organism: Pteronura brasiliensis (assembly GCA_004024605.1). Lineage (NCBI taxonomy): Eukaryota > Metazoa > Chordata > Mammalia > Carnivora > Mustelidae > Pteronura > Pteronura brasiliensis. Next base: position 57,582 of record PJEN01005371.1, read on the forward strand.
AAAAACAAAAACAAAAAACAACTTAACTCGATTGTATACATCTGTGACATTTGTCTCCCGTGTAAGAAAATTCATACTTCTCAAAAGTGTCTTTCACATTCACATGGCTTTTTAGTGTCTCAGTGTCAAGACCCCGGGATCATGACCTGAGCAGAAGGCAGAGGCCTTAACCCACTGAGCCACCCAGGCGCCCCAAGTGTCTCAGTCTCTATACAGGTTTCCAGTGAGCCAAGTTTAAAAACATAAACAGTAGTTCTGTAGTTACAAAGAGGTCTATTATTAATATCATAACTAATTTTTAAGACCTCGAGCGGATCTGAGACACACGAGTCGTAAAGAGGCAGCACTTCTGCAATTATGATAAGCAGTGGTCATAAAAGCCAGACCTGCTGTGAAAGACGGGGCCACAGGAGGAATACATTGAAAATAAATATAACCATGCTGATCTGTAGAAGACCTCGCAGAGATTTCATAGAAACGTGTGACTAAGGCTGAAGATTCTATGAGCATTTTCAAACACCTAGAAAATCTAAACAATTAAGTGATAAAGAGTTTTTTGTTTTTTTTTTTTAAAGAGACAGAAAAACATGTGGCAAGAAAGGTGGGGAAGAGAATAAAAGCAAATTATGAACCAAGAACGTGTGCTTTCTGATGTGTCTTGATGTCACTGGGGAGCCCCACTGGCTGTCTCGTCGGACAATGGTCTTCCTAGCATTGGCTCCAATGTCACAAGTCACCATCACAATGTGATATTATAGCATTAAAGTAAAAAAAAAAAAATTGGAAAGAAAAGTCCCATTAGAAATTCTATTTCTGTTCAGTAGGAGTCCCGTTTCTGACTCTACTCCTTTTGCTTTCCTAAATACAGAGGCAGGCTGATTCCACATCGTGGAATTCACTTGGGTAATTCCTCAACGTGAGCAGCAAGAGATGGAAAGACACGATGCGGACTGTCACCCGGTCCGCACAGACAGAGACAGACGGCGGCGAAGGCTATGAGGTTCCGTCCCTCTCTCGGAGACAGGAGACTGTAACTGCCACATACACCCAGACAGTCAGAATTTCACATTTGCAACTGTTATACATTTCAAATGACTGCCTTTTTTTTCTTTTTTTTTAATACTGCAGCCATAAAATAAGCAGTTGGAATTCTCAGGTAGATCTGGCCAGTTCTGACATCTTCCACATTTATAATTGTCTACTTTTATCACATTCCTGCAACCCAGTTCGTAGCCTCGTGGCCGATGTGGCCTGATGTTTTCGCCGGCACGTGTCCAGTGGCGACAGACGCCTTCAGCTCTGAGCATCCTCCCAGCCCCTGCCAAGCCCGCTTCTCTGCCGACTCACAGCACATGTGCTTATCCCACACTTTTCAAAGAAAGCACTATTTTCGGATACCACTTTTGCCTGATTACAGCTCTTTATCTCCTCACCTGTGCATTTCCTTCGCCTTTGTTTCCAGAGTGAACATGTAAAAGGCAACAAATGGCACAGCTGGCGTGAAGGGGAATGCGGCACGGGTGTGCACGGCTCCCGCAAGGAGAGTCATTCCCTCAGAGGCTGTGGCGGGTGGCGCTGAGACACGGCCTGACCGTGACAGTCGCTGCTAGGATGCCCGGAACCCCAAACGTACGCGTTCACAACCCATCCAGAGAGACAGAAGACGACTGACCATTGGGTTTTGAGTTAAGCAAAAGGGACATCATCCCCGTGGATATCCAGTCCTGTCACAGGAGTCCTTCATAAGCAGGGCATTTGCTCAGCGGCAGGGGAAGCCACCGACATCCCAGCAGGAGAAGGCGTCAGTGCATTGTGGTTGGCTTTGAAGACAGAGCGGGCCACACGTGGGGACAGCTCAGAGGGGCCCTTGCCCAACATCCAGCCATAAAGCGAGGCCTTCTGTCCTACCAGGAGCTGGGACCTCCAGGCCTGGTCTCGGGCGGTATCCTGGAGACGTCTCTCCTCCAGACCCCGAAGGTCAGGGCCTACCCTCGCCTGGCCCCGTGATGTCAGCGTTCTAAGACCTTCAGGAGAGAAGGCAGCCAGAGGTTGCTGCATTTCTGACCTCCGGCCCTGTGAGCTGGTAAGCAGGTGTTGTTTGAGGTCCCCCAGATTTGTGGTAATGTGATACACCGTGACTAAAACTAAGACCAGTGTCTTCTATTGAAACTCGGGCTCTGCTGTTTGCAGAGCAAGCATCTACCAGAGCACGACTTCTTCAGCATTTCGCTTATCGTCAGAAGTCATTTGGCCTTCATTACCTACATATTTCCCAAATGCTCCCTTTCTGACCTGTAGCCTGAACTCCATTTAAACTTCTGGAAGTCACCCCCACCCCCAACTCCTCACCTGCAGCCTCTGCCCTGAGCTCCCTCATATCCTCCGCCACTAGAGTAACCTTCCAGAAACCCAAATGGGACCACACAACCCTGATAACTGGAAGCTTTTCATGAATCATTACTAGACACTTTATTAACGTTAACTCCTTCCGGAGGGGACTCGAACCCTCCACGACCCGTCTGCTGTCCATTCTTCGGGCGTTCCTTCCCCTCTCTTCACATCACACACTGCTTGCCCCATGCAAATGGATGCATTTCTCTTCTTCCAGAACGTTCTAAGTTGCGCCTGTACTCAGGGAGGTAGCGGAAACACACGCCAGGATCGTTCTTCACATGGTGTTCAGATGTGAGCTAGCACATGCAGACCTCTCAGGTAGTACGGGTGTCTCTTCCACTTCCGGTTTCCATGGTGCAAGAACATGGCCCTGGGAAGTCTAGGCCTCACAGTCTAGCGTACCTCGTAGCCCTTCTAAGCTTGTAAAAGGCAAAATCTAGATGGTACTTATCCTTGTGTCCCTCTGAGCACTTGGTTGTGCAGAGGCCCCAACATGACGAGTCTCCGGAGTACCTACAGATGTCAGGGTCTCCTCCAAATACGTCCACAATATGCAACTAAATGTAAAACACGCCACATGACAGGGCATCGCATACCAAACGATCAAGGTTTTTGTGGTGGTGGTTGTTCTCTGTTCGTTGACTTTTCAAAGACAGGATCAAAGGAAAAGAGGAAAGGAAGACTGGACCCCAGGGGCATAGAGATACCACATGCTAAGGGCGGCTGCTTCCTAGCAGTGAGATGAAAGGAAACCTGAAACACCTTGCTTTCACCAGGCACAGAGCTCACAAATTAAGTCTCCAGTGTTCTTTCACAGATTAGGCCTGTTTCTAGGAGTGACTCCAGGCTGTTTATAGGTCCCAGGTCACAACGCTGGCGCTGGCGGAAGCATTCTCTGCCGTTTTACTCAAACTTTCAAAATGTGTGGTCCTTTGCTTTGGGCATCCTCTGCTCCTTAATTTCCAATCTAATTTAGGCCAATGGTAGGGCTCCGGTGTAAACTAAATCTGATGAGTGCAAGATGGATGGATACAAACTCCACAATCTAATAGTCCTTACTCAGAAGGCACTTTCTTTTCTTCTCTTTCTTTTTTTTTTTTTAAGATCTTTATTTATTTATTTGACACATCACAAGTAGGCAGAGAGGCAGGCCGAGAGAGAGGAGGAAGCAGGCTCCCCGCTGAGCAGAGAGCCCGATGCGGGGCTCGATCCCAGGACCCTGAGATCATGACCTGAGCCGAAGGCAGACACTTAACCCACTGAGCCACCCAGGCGTCCTGGAAGGCATTTTCTTTGCTTTCATCTGCAGAGAGAGAATGCTTCATTCTGCAGCCTTAAGATCATCAGGCAGACTCCCAACGTCCATTTCCATCATTCCAGGAAAAAGTGAAAACAAGACAACTGAGATTTAAAATAAAACTGCTGGAAAAGCGTTTGAGATGTGCATTCATATTTAGAAAATAAAAATATTTTCATTAAAATTCATACAAAAGTGTTTTATGTTCTGTGCTTTCAGAACGTTCTCTTTTTATTCATGAAACTCACTTCCAATAAAATAAGGTCAAGTTATAAATGATTAGTGTAAATGTCACATAAAATGGAAACATTTCAAAGGAAAAGGTTACCATTAGTAACTGTGTCTTTTTGTGAATCAAATTTCAGAAAGGGCATATTTTATTTAAGTGTTTTAAATGTTTCCTTATACTATGTTACGGTGGCAGGACAAGAAACATTAGTATGCAAAAAATGTTACAGAAGATTTCACTTCACTTCACTTCATGGGAGAAGAAAAACAAAGTTCACAGAATATGGCTTTATTGTGCAAACTCTTCTGCGTGTCTCAGGTCTGAATCATCAAACCGCACTACATGTACGGGGGTGTGGTCACAGACTCACGGTTCTGTAAGTTCGGTGATGTACACAGAAACTCTTGGGATCTTCTGGTTCCACATGGTGGGTGGAGAGCAAGGAGAGGTCCTCCTTCCCTCTGAGATGCCCAGGTAGGAAGAACAACAGCCCCCAGGAGAACAGATGACCGGCAGGAAATGTAGAAGGTCAGCTCTGAACAACAGATACCTACAGGTTTCTGGAAGGACGCTCTGTGGACCCAGCTTCCAGAACACGTGTTTGATTATGTAAGGACATTCGGACTCAGAGAACGGGCGGCAGAGGCCAGAGGATAGGAGCAGGAGCTGGGTAATGCCAGCTGACCAGCAGTGATTTCCCAGGCAGTCTATCTAGCTGCCTTCCTCAAGCCTGCACAGAACAAACACCAAAGGGTTCTTGTATTTCAAAGCTGAAAGCGCGCCTGGAGAAAATGAATAAGCAGGCTGAGTTCTGGTGTCCTGGGGTAGAGAGTATCCTTATTCTACCATTCAGGAGCTCTGTGATATGAAACCAACCCTGAAAAGCTCCACCCAACAAAATCTTGCAAGTCCACAAAGCTCATCTGGACTGGATACTAGATGGCTTTCACGTTCACTGGGGGAAAAGGAGTGGGGAAATAGAATGTTACAAAACCACAGGAGAAGGAACTCCCACCAACCACTTTGTACAATCAACCCCATCTCCTGAAAACCCCCAGTCATGAGTAAGAAGGGAGTTGGGGGAAATCAGAGGGGGACAAATCATGAGAGACTGTGGACTCTGAGAAACAAACTGAGGGTTTTGGAGGGGAGAGGGGTGGGCGAGCGTGGTGGTGGGTATTAAGGAGGGCAGGGACTGCATGGAGCACTGGGTGTGGTGCAGAAACAATGAATCCTGGAACACTAAAAAGAAATAAAAATTTTAAAAAAGAAGTTACGTAGAAGGTAAGGTAAAAAACAAAAAGCAAAAAACCCTGTACATTAAAGATAAAACTGATCTCAAAGAAAACAGATGTTTTAGGGAGGAGAATGGGTCACACACACACACACACACACACACACACACACACTGACCTTACCCTCAACAGCATTGAAATCATTTTTCATCCATTAATAAAAATTATATTTATATGAAAGTATTTGTATGAAGTCATGAGAAAGCCAGAAAGAATACTTGCAAATTAAACATGTAAGGACGGAAATAATCCACTGGAAGGCTGGAGGACAAAGTAAGGAAACTCCTACAACATTCAGCTAAAAGATAAACACATACGATTTGAGACGTAAGCGATTTAGGTGGCATCAAGAGCTTAGATCACAGCAGCACAGCTTACAGAAAAAAGCAAACAAAAGGAACAAATTATTTTTAAAACTATAAAGTCAGAAAGGCATGCGTTTAGGTCAAAGGTGGTATGAATGAATGAGAAGCCACATCCTTGTGAAATTTCAGAAGGTCAAGAACGAGATAAAGCTCAGAGAGAGCAGAGCGTCTAAACAGTCCAGGTTACGTACAAGTGAATGAGATTAAGACTGACTTTAGACGTTTCACATGTGAGTGTAGTTACATAACCAAGAATACTATCTCCGAGTTCCTAGGAAAAAATGGAATGAGCCCAGTCAAACTATTAATCAAGTCTGAAGAAGGAAAGCATAAACATATTCAGGCTTCTAAAATCTATGTCCTGCACGGTCTCCCGGATGATACAAATGGAAGACAAAATTCAGGAAAATATAAAAAAGAGAATGTCTCGGTTTCAAGAAACGGTTGAAGTCACCCAGGAGGGAGGAATGGAAGGGAGAGAGGAGGGAAAAGAGAAAGGAAGAGATGGAAGGAAGAGACAGGAGGAAGGGAAGGAAGGAAGGAGGGAGGGAGGGAGAGAAGGAAGGGAAGGGGGCAGGAAACAATCAAGTAAGCCACGAAGCAGCGTCTGAGAAGCCATCCTGGAAGCCAATATCCCAAAGCAGGACTGAAAATTGATGGGCCTTTCAGAAAAAACAGCAGCAATGAGTAAATGAAAGAAAAATGGGATGGATTCCACCAAAGTCCTAAGGACGAGAAATATAAGTAAGTGCGTCTACGCTTCAGAAAGCACATGCTTGTTCCCACAAGGCCCCGACAGCGAGAGATGTCCCCGAAGAGGGCTGCCGCCAGCTGGGGACGGGCCGTCAGGACGACCGTGGGTCAGAGTGGAGGGGGACCAGAGTCGAGTGCGTACTGAAGACGAAAGAGGCACTCGTCCGTGCGGGACGCTAACTCCTGCCACCCTGTCGTGGGGGACGCTGGGGACACTCGCGAGAAGCCCAAGAGAGCAGTGTCTTCTGAGATGTGGGCCCCGATCACAAGGCCACAGCGGGAGGAAGAGCTCAGCCACGGGTGGGCGCGCTGCCCGCGGCACTCCCAGCATTTTCAGGAACCCACAAAAACGCACCGATTTAATATCAGAAGGAAGAAACCATCTAGTAGGCTCCGGTGAAAGGTTTTCATTTGTTTTTTCTTTCTCACGTCTGCAAATACGCACACGAATTAGTAACTGGGCTGCATACATACATTTCTAGGGCTGCCTGCGGGGGGTGTCTCTCCCTACGTGAGGACCAGTACCTTCCAGGTCCGGGGCTGCCGTGGCTGCAGGCTTTGGGTTATCTGTCCCTTCAGGATCGCCTGTCCATGGTCAATTCACAGCTGCCCTCCCGGTGGGTTTCTGCACGTTACCACTGCCGGACCTCCAGCATCACCGGGGACACTCATTACAACCAGCTGAAGGCGACAGAGACGAGATGCCCCTTTCGGTATTTGTTTTCAGACACATTATTGAACTGTTTTCGGCTCTTGAGTATTTATACATTCCTGGACTGTTACACAGCAGAGGGATGGTTTCTTAATATCACTGAAATTTCCCATCGCTGCAGCTCCAAACCGCATACTGGCCACTTGACAAGAAACAAAAGTCAAGCAGTTGACGTGCTGTGTTCAAGCCAGTCCTGGGCGTCCTGCGATCCCATGGCCACCTTTTATTAATTTGAAGTGGGGGAGCCCGGGACATTTTCCTCCAGACTAACATGTGGGTCGCCCCTCACGGAAAATGCTCCTCTAGAACGCATTCCGAGCGCATTCAGACGTTACACTGCAACACACCAAGGAATCTCTGAAACGTATTGCAAGGGGACAGTTTATTTCTACCGATGGCCCCAGCAGCTCTGGCAGGCCTCCCCCCATTTATGATCTAGGCCCTACTCTCTGCTCTAGACGCACGTTCAAACCAACTTTCAAAAATGAGCTCAAAAAGAACAGAGGCATATCCCACCAGCTTCCTACCCTGTCACCGCAGACTTAGAACCCAAACCAGAATTTTTACAAACACGTCTCTTGTTGGCCTTACTGTGCCACAGGACAGAGGGAAAAAAAAAACCCAAAATGAGGCAACAAAGTTACTGACCCCGCACCCACGTGATACCTTGTCTAACGAACGTAAAGATCTGGGGCTGTCAGCCACCGTCCCTGGAACCCTAGAATGACGCATGCCTTCTTACGTCCTCCGGCGAAGGCTGCCCCTCACCTGCGACGTGTTCCCGTTAACGCACCATGTGCCCCACGAGTGTCACAGACATCACTAAGTCCTGCTCTAAAGCCTGTCCTTGCAACTGACCCGTCATCACCTAACAGCCATGTCGGGCCTATCCACAAACTGTAAGGTTGGGTCTCCCTAAGAACACTGTGAAGCTGAAATCAGACACACTGATTCGTGTGGTTAAGGCCGAACGGCACTATAATGGTTTTAAAAGTATCTCATTCGGTTAAAAGCTCATGAAACTGTATCCCTTTTGAACTCATTTTCCAAATCAATTGGCCATTCTCTTTAATCAATAGAGTAAAACAAGCACCACAAATCAGGAAAGCTGATTTCCAAATAGAAGACCTTGTCAAAACATGGTTCAATCCCATTTTTTTCCCAGTTTTAGTCTGTATTTCCTCCAAAGACTTCATTATTTTCTGGATTTTAGAACACGGTTCTCCGTGTAAAATTACTGTTTACACTGCTGCATTTTATAGACGTTCTAGTGTATGCTGCTGATTTAATTGGGTGACTTTCCCTCTCTCTCATCACTGGCATAGTTTCAGACTATGCGGATTTTCAAACACCTGATTGATTAGCTCTGGGTCACAATCTTATTAGCTTCATTATAATACAATTAAAGCAAGCATTCCATATCACCTGGAAAGATCAAGGGAGTCTTTCTTGCTTATTTTTCCATTTCCTCCTCCCTCTTCCACATTGTGAGGTATTAGTAAAAAATCATTTTGTAGAACTTACTTAACCATCTTTAAGTGAGTGACAGGTGTAATGGTAATACATCGTGGTCACATGATCTTATCTGAGGATTTCCAGAGTCTATTCTTCTAAAATTTACCAATCATAATTCTATTAATCTTAGATGCCTGAAACCCACCGTTATGCACTGTGCAAAGGAAGAGTGACGGATACAGGCATCCCAAGGTTTAGCAACACTGTTCATAATATCCAAGTTATAAATCTTCCTTTGCAATTTCTGTGGCATTCTATTTCTTGTCACTTAGTTTCCAATTTGTATTTAATTCTATTAAAGGATGACAGTAATATGCATCCACCCAAAAGGCACTGCTGAGGAAGAAAAATGACTGTGTTCACAAGCATCTTGAGGAAGAATTTATTTTTTTTTCTTATTGCAAGTTAACACCATACATATTTGTGTAGTTTTACACATTTAAGGAGAAGGGAGGATAGGTAATTATTCATTTGATGGCTGACTTGAGTTTTCTGCTGCACATTTCTACAAGTACTAAAGTCTGTATCTTTTCAAAACAAAATGACTATGAAAAGGGCACACTGCATTAGATACATTAAAATATATTAAAACAGTCTCAGTGGACCATGGAAAGGATGACAAATTACACTTTTAAAAGTGAAATCAGAGCATACTTATGTGTGACCTTGCCCTCTGTATGCATCTCTAAACACATAAACATATTTTCCTCACATTCTCATGGGAAAATAAATCAAGAGTAACAACCACAAAGAAAACCAATTACAATGCCTACCGTTTCATTTTCTGCGCATAAAGCAGTATTGGACTCGCTAGCGGTTAATGTGAAAGCCATCCTCGCGCCGCTCTGAGACGCAGGCATGGCTGTGACCACACCGTGTGAAAACGGGAGCCCGTGTTTCCAAAGCCGGTGCGTGTATAAAAGAGCTGAAAGTGTCAACAGACTCTAAAAACGTCAGGGGATGGGGCACCTGGGTGGCTCAGTGGGTTAAGCCTCTGCCTTCGGCTCAGGTCATGATCTCAGGGTCCTGGGATCGAGCCCCGCATCGGGATCTCTGCTCGGGGGGAGCCTGCTTCCCCCTCTCTCTGCCTGTCTCTCTGCCTACTTGTGATCTCTCTCTGTCAAATAAATAAATACAATCTTTAAAAAAAATAAAAAATAAAAAAGTCAGGGGCACGGATGATTTCCGATTCTACTCTTTCTGGTTTTCATCATCATGTGTGACTTTTAATGAAAAACAGTGTTTTTTCAAAAGCGTTAGGTTAGGGAGGGTAGGACATGGACAGCACACAGAGGATGTCACGGAGGGCCGTGAAGCTAGCGTGTGAGATACGATCCTGGTGCACACGTCATTGTACGTTTGTCCCAAACTGTTGCATGTACGTACCGCCCCCACGGCAGGCCCTCTGGGAAGCTGCGGGTGCTGGGTGACCGCGATGGGTCAACGTAGGCGCACCTTCGGTAAAAAGTGTGCCATTCTGGGAAAGGATGCTGATCCTGGGGAAGGCCGTCCCCATATGAGGGAGCAGGAGCTACATGAGAAACCTCTGCACCTCCCTCTCAATTTTGTTATAAACCTAAAGTTGCCCTAAAAAAAATAAAACATTAGAAAATCACAAGGAATGGTGGCTCTGAGTTCAAAGACAGCTCAGTCCCATGCAGGACATCAGCATCATCTACCGGTCTGTTACTCCTGAGAGTGGCTCGCTACACGGAGCTCCATGGCTCTGGACACAGCCGTGGTCCCTCTCAAAACCTCAGAATGCAGGCAGTATGGTGCCCCCCACCCCCCAGCATTACGGGGTCTCCAGCTCTCTTCAAATGCAGGGGAGAATCCCAAATCTCTCCTCAGATGTCCCAGACTTGCCTTTGTTTTTCTGGGTTCTCAATGTCTAGGATCCAGTATTCTATGTTCACATGTATGTCGGCTCAGGATTCTCATGGCCACTAAAGTCTGACAAACATTCATTACAATATCATCTGGTGCTTTAGTTAATCCATGTGATGGACAGTCTCTTTACCCGTTACTTTTTCCTGTAACTCAATAACTATTTGATTCATTTAAGAAGGGCAAAAGCAGAGAAAATTAGAGAAATCAAAATCAGAGCAAAGTTAAGGTATAAACGCAGGCCCAATACATAAAGCACAGATGTTAAAAAGAGAGGGAGGGGCGCCTGGGTGGCTCAGTGGGTTAAGCCGCTGCCTTCGGCTCAGGTCATGATCTCAGGGTCCTGGGATCGAGTCCCGCATCGGGCTCTCTGCTCAGCGGGGAGCCTGCTTCCCTCTCTCTCTCTCTCTGCCTGCCTCTCTGTCTACTTGTGATCTCTCTCTGTCGAATGGATAAATAAAATCTTTAAAAAAAAAAGAAAGAAAGAAAGAAAGAAAAAAAGAGAGGGACCCCAGGCAGATGGTGGGAAAAAAAGTATCGTAATACTGTGGAAAAGGATATTACAAGGCCCATGAAGAAAATATTAAACATCATTAATTGAACACTTAGCCTATTTTACCACTAGATGAAATATGTCGTATGTTAACCATCCCAACCAGATTCCTGTCGGAAATGTGTGTCTATGCTCATCTCCTAACAAGAAAACTGCACTTCCAAAGTCTCAGTACTTGCCAAGGTCCCACGACTGTAGGACGGGACAGAAATCACCCAAAGGCCTCTGCTCAAAATATTCTCGAAATATTCATCCCAATAACCTCTTTCCCAAATCTTTACCAAAGGAAACTGTTTTAACGAATCCAAGGTTATGTGCTGGGAAATATGCAGGGCAGGAAAAATTGTGAAATGGCCACAACAGAGATTAGTAGACAAGGTTTGGTATCGCGATCAAAAGACACCCATTATAATCCTGAAACACATTTGGGATTACGGAAAACCACGCTGATAAAGTGTTAAAGCAGAAAGCACACTAAAACACCTTGGGAAGAACACAACTTCTCACAGAGAAAACCCAACTCTAAGACAACATTTAAAAACCATTTAAAAATTTCTGTGTTCTAAGCAGGTTAGAATTCTGACACTTTTAAATTTGAATACTCTATAGCTTTTTGACACTGATAAAATATTAGTGTGAGTTGGGTATAACCTGAACTTAATGAAAATCTTGAAGAGTGCAATTTGTATCACAAAGCAGACCCATTAAGCCTGCAGCTTTAGAGCCAAAGGAAAAACCCAAGGGCACTGATACAGCCTGGCCCTTGGCAGTGGCGGAGCTGCAGAACGCCTGAGCCGCCTTCCTCCAGAAACTACCCGGCGTGTTGGGATGGTTGCCGCCAGCTCTGCGTATGTCAGTTTCCTTACCTGAAGAAAGATGGTTCTGGAGATCATCTCTTCACTCGCCTTCAGTGAGCATCGTCCACACATGCATACAGCCTAGGAAGAAAATGCAAAACAAGAAGCAAAGTCATCGGCGTGGCCCTGCACGTCAATAGTCCCAGAACAGTTCTGCAACGGGGAGTTGGGAGAATCCGAAACACTGACGTTGCAAACAGCTACGGATCCCTTACCTGTCCCTGGGCCGATTGCTAGGAGGTCCTAGAAAGGTTGGCGGGGCTGTGACAGACACAGCAGGTTAAACAGGTGACCCAGAGGGCTACATTTAAGTCCAAATACTGGTGTCTTAATGTCATAGGCCTGCCTGTGACACTCCTGAGCTCCAGGGCACACAGAAGAGTCCCTGCGGGGGACTGGTCTGTGTCGGGGGCAAGGGGGCGCGGAGAGTGATGCGCAGGTGCCCCTGGTGGAAAGGTTGGAACCATCACAGTGCTGGAGAGACCGCTGAACCTTGCTGCCTGTCTCCCCTGCCCCCCAACATTCCATGTCCAATAGCTCACCCCCAACTCACGACACGGCTCTCAGTTTACCCACACAAGCCCATCCTCGGGGTTTACTGGCCCTGATGATTCCTGCTGTCTCACTGACACATGAAAGGCAGGTCTTCAGGAGCTCATGGGTGGCTCAGTGGGCTGAAGCCTCGGCTTCGGCTCAGGTCATGATCCCAGGGTCCTGGGATCGAGCCCCGCATGAACTCTCCGCTCAGCGGGGAGCCTGCTTCCTCCTCTCTCTCTCTGCCTGGCTCTCTGCCTACTTGTGATCTGTCAAATACATAAATTTAAAAAAAAAAAAAAAAAAAAAAAAAAAAAAAATATATATATATATATATATATATATATATATATAAAAGGCAGGCCTTCACATTCTCGCGGGCTTACTGTCAGACTGACGAGATTCAGGCGTGTGATGCATGCTGTAAGGTGTTTGCTGTAATTATCCATGGCCTAGGTCCATCAACATAACACAGTGTATTTTTCTATTCATGGGTATTGGGACAGTTTCTAGTTTGGGGGCTGGAACCCAGAAATTTGGACGGAAACTTCAAGTTCCTGTGTGTACATCTTGCCTGATTTAACAACACAAGCAAATGATGTAGCAAATGATGTCCCCCAAAAGTGATGCATGATGGGGTGCAGTCATCCAGGGTGAATGTTTTCAAACCTTTTTGGCTATCTTGAACCCTCTATTTTTGCCATGAGTTACATATTCAAATGCTCTAAAAGTGGGGTATAGTCAACAGCCTGTGTTGCAGTTGTGTGATGCCAAAATCACAGCTTCTACGAGAATCTCCTACTGAATGAGCTCCGCTCTTTTCTGTCTCGCACGAGTGTGAAGTGCTCTCTTCCGACCTGGCTCGTTATGGTGCAAACGGTGCGGTCTACAAAGCACCCACGTCTCCCAGCTAACACCAGGAGCTTCTACAGATGGCTCAAAGCAACCCTAATATCCCGATCACACTTCTGGACACACATGAAAGAAGGAGCATCACATGTTTTTCCACAGAAGCCAAGAAGAAGAGTAATTCCGGAATCCGGGGTTTGTGCAGTGGCCTAGTTGTAAATTTCTTTCAAAGTGATTGAATTTCATCTTGTCTGAAAACTAAAATAACAGGAAATAACTCAAGAGGCCCAGAAATGAATTTATAACACGGTAACTTATATAAGTTTTACATAAACACTTGGAAGAATGCAGTATGATTTTTAAGTGTCTCCAATAATACTTGAAAACCCAGCAGATATTATGGTTTTGTAGGAGCAAAATGGGCAAAGAAGACTGTGACAGCAGATATCCTTAATTCTAAGTCTGCCCCGCAATATGCCTACTTAGGAAATCTGATCTACTGTATGTTGAATATTCCTATAAAGACCATCCCTTAAAAATGTAAAATGATCACCATGGTCAACCTCTTTAATTCAGTTTAATTATTTATTATATTGTTTTCCTTTTACCCATATTCAGGGTGCCATCAGGAAAATTCCCATTTTTACCCTTTCTTTAAGCAAATATTCCCTGAGTACATGGTATATCCCTACCTCTGAGCTAGGAAAAGTATGTATCACAGCGGGGACAGAGACGTATGAAGTTTTAGAATTTTTTTTTTTTAAGTGAAAAACCACCTGTAAAGATTTCACTTCTTTTCAGGTTTTCAGACGAGGACATGCTTAAGGTATTTCTGCTTTAAGACTTTGAAATCCTTCCTATATCCCTAAAAGCCTCTAAATGAGTATCTTCATGCAACAGTTTGAAACCCACAGCCATTGTCTTTGTATCTGAAGGGCACGGTGACTTTTTATCTCTGCTCTAACATTCACTTCTCTTATTTTCCATCTTCAGACTCTGCTTTCTTGGTGTGGTTTTCAGCTGACTTATCCACAAAGAATTTACTCTCAACGTCATCAATCATCTCACTGCTTGAATGCTCTCTTGAACTTTTCAAAATATCAGGAAAATTCCACTACTGGTGTTAGATTGATACTGACCCTCTTCTTGTGGCCGTAATGAACTTCAAATAATTTAATTTGAAAAAAAAAATTACATGAATTTACAAGAAGTTCACATAATTTATTTCCTGATGTCTTTGTCCCTGACAACTGTAAGGCAAGATACTCTTTTTCAAATGACAAGCATCCGTATCTTCATAGACAGCTCTATTTTTTTTTAGCCACTCAGAATGATAGTTTTCTAGGACTTGGAACATCCTCATTCCGGAAGCTGTTCAGACACAGCTGGGGGCCCGTGTAACAGGGATTTCATAGGAAGCACCAAACAGTGCTGTGAATTTAATCTAGAAAACGTCCAACTTCCCTTCCGATGCTCATCTATCCCGAGGTCCTGGGAGGCCACGGATCAGTGTTTTTGCCCTATTTAGATTTTTTAAATATTTTATTTATTTGACAGACAGAGATCACAAGTAGGCAGAGCAGCAGGCAGAGAGAGAGAGGAGGAAGCAGGCTCCCCACTGAGCAGAGAGCCCGACGCGGGGCTCGATCCCAGGACCCTGAGATCATGACCTGAGCCGAAGGCAGAGGCTTTAATCCACTGAGCCATCCAGGCGCCCCCTGCCTGATTTATATTTTGAATCCTCCTTGGGGAATAAAAGTCTTCTTTTCTGGGGATCCATTAAATACAGAAGGACCCAATATGCTGATGAAATTTTACGGAGGCAGAACTATGAGCTGCATAATTAATGTACACCTACTCGAGTACAGTTATTTAAGAGGCTGATAACTGTCCACCGCATTGACTGTTTTCTGTAGGCTTCCTGCCCAACACGGGGCTTGAACTCATGATCCCAGATCAAGAACTGCGTGCTCCAACAGCTGAGCCGGCCAGGCACCCCTATTTCTGTTTGTTTTTAAATGATGGAAAATGTTGGATATTTTTTTAAAATTAAGTAACGTCCATGCCCAACGTGGGGCTCAAACTCCTCACCCCGAAGTCAAGAGTCACAAGCTCTACTGAGGCAGCCAGGCACCCGCAATCCCTGACTTTTACTTTTGCAAATGCAAAGGAGCCAGAGGCAAGCCCGTTCTGTCATTTCTTGCAATTTGTTACTGAACTATCTCCATGTTATAAGGCTTAACTTTGTTATTTCTTAAGCAATCAGTTGTAGCTGGCCACGACACGGGAAGAGGAGAACAGACCAGCAGTCAGCACGCTGGCTTCAGAAGATGTTAAGAAAGTGTATGGTTCCCACATTCCAGCATTTTCTTCCAGAAACAACTAAGAGGGATGTTCAAAACTAACGGATTTCAATAATCAAATATAAAAGTTGGATGGATGCGATATTTAGTACACTTAAAACATGCATTTGATACAGAGTGACTTCTACCATGTAGGTTTTGTGTTTCTCCTTCACAAAACCCCCATAACGGTTCTAAACAAGTCTGGAAACAAAGTTTATCCATTCCGTCAACAAAAGCTGTCGGTGGGAACACTGAGGCTTCACACAAGAGCGAGCGTGCCAGACGTACCTGCAGGTCACTGCGTCTCGTTGGATCTAGTATCCATGCACCTCTGCCGTCTGTGTGTCTGTCTGCCTCCCTCCCTGTCTACCTGGTTACATGGAGGACAAGAGGGTGGCAAAGCACAGAGGGAAGTCACTGGTCTCTGGGGAGGTCAGGGTAGGCTTCAGCACAGTATGGATTAGCAGGTTTGCCCTGCCCAAAGAAGGGAGTAGTTCACAGAGGGAACAGCATCTGCCAAGCTACTCAGGAACAGATGCCGTGAGGTCTGCCGTCCATATTACGGGATCTGGCTGTGACTACCGTCCCCGAAAGTAGTGCTCTGTCCCTGCCATGTTACAATCGATCCTAACACTTGGTATTTTACTGGAACAATGATTGTATTCTCTGTCATGATTGTGGGAGTCAGCTGGGCTCAACCAGTCGTTTGGTTTCTTTTTTTTTTTTTTTTCCCCAGAGAGCTGGATTTGACCTTGTCCCCAGAATTCTAACTTCTCTGCATTTATCGATCTTACTATAGTGCCTTAAATATGCAGCCAGAAGGGACCCAAGGACACAGGCAACAATCTCCATGAAGCTGTCTCTGTTCCAGTGCAACAACTTATTAGGGACATTGTCTATCTTCCAAAATTGCCAGAAACAACAACGTTCCCGATATCTGTGAGAGGCCCTGCACACGCACAATCTTTTCGAGCATCCCAGAGCAATTTCCCTGACATGTTTATACCCTCCTACGTTTTCACAAATCCTTCATTTCAGATTCCCTCTTGACCACACCCACAGGTGTGGCCCTCCGCAGAGACGTTACTTTGGCTGATACGGCACAAACCCACACTTCGCCACACCGATTCCCTTGTTTCTGCTAAGGAGCATGATTTAAATACTAAGTTGTTTGGAGGCCCTGGATTGGAGAAGGGTTAGTTTGTACTCTTCTGGGGACACGGGACATGCTATTCTTTGGGTGATAGACCTTGGTTCTTTGCACTTTTCTGTAGGGGATGGATTTACTCCCAGAAGATGCTTCTCTCAGGCATCTGGTTCTCCTCTGAGTTCAGCTTCAAAACCTGAAGGCTTTTTCCTTCCATCACAGTCTGCTTGGTTCTCCTGCTGACCAAGCTCAATGACACCACTCGAACCATTTCCATGTACCGTGAGGAAACTGAAGGGACGAGCCAGAGCTGGAAGCCAGCCCCAGCTTTCGGTCTTTGAAGATGGGGAAGGACACGCCCTGTGGGCTCTGCCAGTGGCCCGACTCACATAGCAGATTTTGAACTATTTGATTTCTCTTTACCCTTCCTCTTCCCTATGTTCCTGATATTTAGAAAAGCCGGGGAAAGAAAAGGAAGACAGTTTGTTCCTGTTCCATTTTCTCATCATACCCGGTACTCTACTGGTCTTCTCACGTCTTCAATGGCGTGGGGATCTTCAGAAAGTGGTTCCTTTCCGTAGAAGATTTCCTCCACTCCATCTTGGGCGCAATTTTTCATCTATCCTGATGCCACTCTTCCCAGCTGAGGGGTAACTATGGGTCACTTAACAGGTTCAGATTCACCAACCTCTCTCCTTATAGAGAGTCAAAGGAGAGAGGAAAGAGAAGCCACGTGCATGGAAAGGTGCCAAGCAAAGCTTTGCAGACACCTGGAAATGTCAGGCTTCACAGCAAGCTGGTCATAAATCCTCTCCTTTGTTTGAACGCTGCTGGAGTTGGGGAGTCCGCTGGTTAGTGTTTGTTTTGTGTGTTTCCAGATTTTGGTCTTGCTAAGTCTATCCCTCTTTCCCATAACCGTTTATCTGTTGCAAAATCGGGGCTGTTTGGATCATAGTGTTTCCCGCCATCTGAGTTTTTATTACTCACTGCCTACAGATGTTGTCGTTAAACAGGTTAATGTGTTTTCTGCTTTCCTGGATCGTCATCAGCTCAGTTCAGGGACTCGATCAAAGTCACACTGGATCTGTTTGGCGAGACCATTGCTGGCACTAAATTTTTCAACAGGATGTAAATATTTTCTGGCTTTTGCTCTCTCTCTCTCTTTTTTTTTAATGTTATCAGCAGAGTGTTGAGTGCTTATACCCATTAATTCACTGAGGGCAAAAAATGGTGATGTTCTAATTTGATCATTTATTCATTTTTTAACTGTGGTAACTGCAATTCTCAGCGAACATTCTGTTGCTGACACAGAAAACGCGAGATGCGTGTTAGATTTTCATGTAATAAACTGACTACCTCTTGTCTCCACAACGTGACCAACCAGTTTTATTTTTAAACGTCTTCATGAATTCACGGATTTCAGTGTATTTGACGGGTTCCAATCCCTTACCAACGTCACGCTCAGCGAAGCTCTGTTTCAGTTTTGGCTGGCCTCGAGTTCCGTCAGGTCAGGTCGGCTGCAGAGGCCCTTCTGACTTAACCCTACCGGGCTCTGATAATGTTGTTGTTCAGATTTGTTCTGATGTTCTAGTCTTATCTTCTGCATCCCCTGCCCCAGGGCAAGAAGCAGTCATTTCTCCAAGCAACCTCGAGCTTCTGAGAGTAGGAAACGGTATACCGAAACCAAAATCTGGCTCCTAGGAATGCCACTGCCACTGACTCGGTCCTTGTTTCTAAGAATCTTCAACATAGTTGTGAGAAGCATATAGGAAACTCCATATTTCCAATGCACATTCAGGAGTACGAGGTTTTAAAATCTCTTCCCTATCACATCTTTGTTCCACACGGAAAATGTTCATGCTCAGGAACACGGGAGGACAGAATTAAAGCATCTTACAATTATTTATGCACATTATCCCCACGTCGCAAACACAACAGCACCAACACAATGGTATTGTACCAAGACCAATTATCATTGCTAAAAACACTTCAGTGATTTACACGTGCTATTGCCATTATCTCTCATTTGCAATCATGATACTGTATCCATGGTGTCAGAGTACAGGCAACTGTACTAATTCTCTCCACTTTAACCTATATTTTGTCTTCATCTTATAAGGTACCCAAAATTAATGGTCAACAGTATTCTTAAGGTGATGCCTCTAGTAACTTCTGCTGTTCCCTAAGACTAAAGACTGTTTCCTAAGTAGGTTCCTAAGGAAAAAGGTATGGGAACAAAGTTCCTTGAGTTCTTGAGTATTTATAAGAAGAATCTGTGCTATTATATATGAAATATTTAACTCTGTTATAAATTCAATGCTATTTAACTACAGGATCCTACATGTGTATGTCTATTCTCTAAAAGGCTACTATATTTAACATCCTTATGTTTTCTGTTACTTTATTATTATTAATAATTCTTTTAACTTTCCTAGCTTCAGTGTTCATTTTGATTTCCAAAATTTTAAATAATTGTGTTGGCTAATCCTTCCACACTGACGTTAATAAGAAAAATGACAGGCACCCTTTTATCTTTTTCTGTTTTTATTTAAATTCCTGTTGGTTAACATACAGTATAGTATAAGTTTCAGGTATACAACGTAGTGATTGAACAACTCCATACAACACTCAATGCTCATCACGACAAGGGTCCCCCTGAATCCCCATCACCTATGTAACCTATCCCCAAACCCACCTCCCGTCCAGTGACCCTCAGTCTGTTCCCTAGAGTCTGTTCCTCTTGGTTTGCCTCGCTTGCCCGCCCCCCTTTGCTCATTTTTTTTTTTAATTTCAAATATGAGTGAAATCATATGGTTTTTGTCTATCTCTGACTTGTTTCACTTGGCATAACACCCTCTTGTTCCATCCACATTGTTGCAAATGGCAAGATTTCATTCTTTTTTATAACTAAGTAATATGCCATGGTGTATTAAACCCCATCTTTTATTAATTTTTTTGTAGTTTAAGTAATCTCTACACTCAAAATGGGGCTCAAACTCAAGATCCCAAAATTAAGAGTCATAAGCTCTTCCAAATGAGCCCGCCAGGTACCCCATACCACATCTTCTTTATCCATCCTTCAATCGATGGACACTTGATCTGCTTCCACATCTTGCTATTGTAACAAATGCTGCTATAAACATCGGGATGCATGTATCCCCCTGATTTAAGTATTTTTCTATTTTTTGACTAGATACCTAGTACCACGATTGCTGGGTTATACGGTAGTCCTATTTTTTAAAGATATTATTTATCTTTGAGAGAGAGAGAGCGCGAGCACAAGCAGGGAAAGGGTAGAGGCAGATGGAGACGCAGACTCCCCATTGAGCAGGGAACCCGATGAGGGACTCGATCCCAGGACCCTGAGATCATGACCTGAGCCAAAGGCAGATGTTTAATGGACTAAGACACCTGATAGTTCTATTTTTAACTTTTTTTTAAAGGATTTATTTATTTGAGAGAGAGAGTACACATAAGCATCAGTGGGGGGAGGGGCAGAAGGAGAGAACCTCTAAGCAGACCCCCCCCCCACCCGAGTGCTGAGTCTGACACAGGGCTCAATCTCACAACCCATGAGATTACTATCTGAGCCAAAACCAAAAGTCAGACACTCTACTGACTAAGCCACCCAAGCCACCCTAATTTTAACGTTGTTGTTTTTTTTTAATTTTTTTTTTTTTTTTAATTTTAACGTTTTGAGGACCCTCCATGCTGTTCTCCAGAGTGGCTGCACCAGCTTGCATTCCCACCAACAGTGCGAGAGGGCTCCCCGTTCTCCGCATCCTCGCAAACCCCTGTCGTCTCAGGTGTCGCTGACTTCAGCCATCCTGACAGGTGTGAGGTAATATATTGTCGTGGTTTTGATCTGGGTTTCCCTGGTGATCAGTGATATTAAGCATCTTTCCAGGTGTCTGATGGCCATCTGTAGGTCTTCTTTGGAGAAGTGTCTGTTCATATCTTCTGTGCATTTTTTAAATTGGATAGTTGTGTTTTGGGCATTGGATTTTATAAGTTCTCCATATATTTTGGATACTAACCCTTTATCGGATTGTAAAGATCTTCTCCCATTCTGTAGGATGCCTTTCAGTTTTGCTGACGGTTTTCTTCATGGTGCAGGAGCTTTTTATTTTGATGAAGTCCCAGGAATTTATTTTTGTTTTTGTTTGCCTTACCTCAGGAGACATACCTGGAAAAATGTCGCTACAGCTGATGTCAGAGGAATTACTGCCTGTGCTCTCTTCCAGGATCTCTATGGCTTCAGATATCAGATTTAGATATTCAATCCATTTTTAGTTTGTTTTCGTTTTCTTCTTTCTTATGGACTCCAATGGGATATCTCAGCATCAAAGCATATTTGGCCGAATTTACTTTTATTACTCTCATTTCTATTCTGCTTAGACCTTTAATCTGAAATAACTGTTGGGTTGTATGAGATTACTTGTGATTTACTGAAACAGGAAAGTTATTTAACTTAATAATGTCATGAATTACATTAATAGATTTCTTCATATTGAATCACTCCAGAATTCCTAAAATAGATACTACTTCATGGTGGGGTATTACTTCTTAATAGATGGCTAGTTTAAATGCTCACTTAAAGAGTTTGCATTAATATTTATTGTAATTGAGATGGCAGATATATACGCATGTAACTGTCTTATTTTCTGATTTTGCTCAGATTTTAATATGACTGTTAATCTACCTTTATAATATCTAATACATGTATGCCTTCCTTTTTATGGTCTTGGTCAGTTTTAGTACCCTGGGGATAAATTGTTCCTTTAAAGTTTAATAGCATAGAAATTTCGCTGTCTTTATATCCTGGGCTAAGATTCCCTATGTAATAACCTTCATCTGTCACTTCATAGGTAGAGAGAGTTGGGGCCTCTTTGGTATCTTTCCTCAATGGAGACCACGACTCTCAGAGAGTGTTTCCTAAAATCCCACCAAGAAAAAGGTCATCCTCACAAGCATTCTACCGTTTTCCCTATACGTGCCCATTTTACGTTCTTAATCTTCCACTACACTTTCTTCTTTCTCCCGTATACCCTCTCTTTCTTTCCTCTGTCCTTTCTTAGCTGAGACCAGTATACACAGTATTTTCTCTGAAGGTGTGTAGTGTGCATTGTGCCTTCAGAAATGAAACTCTATGAGTAACTCGTCAAGGGTGTTTCTAGACCACACGGCCCATTCTGAGACAGCAAATGTAAACCTTGGCTCTGTCTGCAACCTTCTCCTGACCCTAGGCTCATCTGTCATTGCACTGAGAGCCTCACAGGAACCGACGTGAGACCGTTCCTAAAGCTAACATGGTCACATCATCAGGGAATGAGACAGGGAGAGGCAAGCTCCCAAATCTAAGGACGACAACCAAGGAAAACAAACACAGAGCCCTCTGCGGGACGAAGGCTGCTGCAAGGACATGTCTGCTTTGTCATCTGATGGCTGCGTCCAGATCTGACACTGCTCTGAGTCCCTGCACACACAGGTCTGGACCGGGTGCCCCGCTGCCAGCAAGCCGGCATCACACCCGTGTCCTCTGCCAGCCATGGGCACCCCACATTCAGCCCCGGATCAGGGGAGTGCCCGGCACGGGGATGGAAAGTGACGCTGTCCCTTGGGTCCACCTGGTCTTTCTCTTTCCTCTGCCACTACATAAGTGTCAGCAAAGTGGGGATCCCTTAGAATACTTTGTTCTGCTCACGTACAGGTGCTGGGCAAGCCGGACTGGTCTAAAGCAGCCCTACAGCTGGCGAGACAGTCCTTTCCCACGTCCCTGGAACTAGAAGCAGGACCTGTTCTCTGGTGAGAAGCTCCCAGCATGGGCCAGATGAAGCCATATGCAGCCAAATCCAATTCCGGGACCGCAGGGAACCTTCATAGCCCCCACGCTCTTAAAATTAGGCCAAAGTACTTGCCACCTAAGGAGACCTGAGTTCTAGAACGGGGGAATGCAGATAAGCCTTCAGAGTCATCTGAACCCGTCCTCATCGTCTCCTACCAGCACTCCCCGGCGTCCTGTTCTGGCGACAGGTGTCCTGTTCCCCAGGTCCGAGACCTTCTCTTCCAAGACGGCCGGGGTCGACGGGAACGACCGTCCTCTCGGGTTGACGTCGTATGCACTGCCAGTGTGCTCTGAGCATCCGCTGGTGCTTATTAATAAATCTCACCCATTTTCCTACCTTCCAACTACTCTCTTGTTGTTAGCTATATTAATGTCTCCTTTCTCCTATTCTCAGGGTTATCTAGTTCAATTACTGTAAGGTTCACACTTTATTTTATTGGGTTCGAAATGAAAACATTAGATAGTGTGAAGTTTCTTCTGAGAACACTTTGAACCAGGCTGCCGGCCTGTCATGGGCCGGAGACGGTGCACAGTGACTCGCTCCTTTTCAGGAGTCCAGGAGCTGCTGCTCAACGTTGTCACTAGCAGAAATGACGTCATGGAAACATACTTGAATTACACGATACAAAACAAAACAAAAAAATCTCATTCTATAAGACAAAATTGTACTAAAACCGTAGTAATACCTACCCAAACCTACGATTCTCTCATCGTCTTACTTTTTCATGACGTCGCATGTCTGCTTGAGGTTATGTACGTCTACGGCAGAAATGTTAAACAGCGCTGGCTCCCGCAGACCTCTCCCCGTTTCCGTGCGCAGTGACCACGCTGGTAGCTGGGAACTGGCCGCGGTGGGAGGATTTGCACCACAGAAGGCAGCCAGGGCTACACAGCAGGACTGAAACCGACTGCTTGGGGTATTTTCTTTGGACGTAAGAAGATGGTACAGAAAATGGTAATAGTGCAGATTGACTGCGAGAGGGCGTCGAGTCCAAGGGCGTTACATTGTGAATCGAGTACAGACACACACACACAGACACGCACGCCACAGCGCACACACAGGGAATCTCTTCCAGGACCCAAGGACTAGGACCTACCCAATTCAGCAAAGACATTTCTCCGTTACTGACGCGCAGGTTGTGACGTACGTGCTCACTGGGTATTTCCGTCTTCCTTGCTCTGATAAGCAGATACACAGACAGATCTCGGGCCGCATACGCACGTGGGGAACCCGCTGTTCAATGTTTGTCTGCGAACCACGGCCCATGCCGAACGCGTTTTGATTTACGGCCCGCCTGGTAGCACTGCTTGTAAGGAACCGGTCATTACACTGTACGTGTCCTCTTCCGCTTTTGCTATTTAAACCGTGCTGTTTTTCAAAGAACACACCAGTTCAGATTCTATTCATTTTTTTTTATTAGGTTCTAATTTTTGGTTCCCTAAGTCATAAAATGGGGTGTCTTTTATTGTCCCCTTTGATTCTGGGAGGGTTTTCTTTGTGGTCAAACATAGAGCCAGATTTTGCCAGTGTTCTGTGGGCGCTGAAACGGAAGGCCGGTCCTCCTAACTGTGGCTGCGGACGCGTACTCATTAGTTAAACAGACACCTACGCTCCATCCTGGTAACGATTTCCCTTGGTTCTTCCACGAACTCTGCAAATCCTGTTTACGTGATCTTTGAGGTCTGAGCAGTGTGTGGAGGAGCCTCCCTTCTCCTTGCCCTTATCTCTAATGGGTTTTACTCGTTATGGCTGAGCAGACTCACAGCTCGGGGGGCCGGGGCGGCCCAGGCACTCAGGCGTCCGACCTCCATCTCCACGCGGGTCCTGATCCTGGGCTGTGAGTTTCCGCCCCACGCGCTGCGCTCCGCTCTGGGCTCGCAACCTCCTTCAGCAAACAAATAAAGAGCCCGTTCCGACCTTATTTACACTCGTTGACACTTTAGCCAGCATGCAGTCTTTTAGGTTTTATCGACACTTCTCTCTGACCCTTTTCATACTAGCTTTTCCTCCTGAATATACACACTCCGCATCCCTTCTCAGTAAAAAAGCTTGGTCCGAATTGTTTCCAGTGCGTCTGGCGGATCACTCTGACACGAGCGCGTTTCTAGGTCCGCCCCGATCTTACTCACATTTACGGTCATGACGGTCGCTGACGGGTTAAGGGAAGTGTGGTGCATCTCTGTGCCTTTCCTCCCGACCTGCACTCGCAGCGCTGTGGGAAGCGCGCCGGCAGCAGCGGACACGCACGGCAGACCCCGGCCGTCTCAGGGACTCGCAGCTCTGCGTCTGCTCAAGCGAGCGACGGTCTGATCCCGCGTACCCCGCGGAGCTATTGGGAGGCTGTGTGTGTGTCTCTCTCTGCATCTGACCTTCAGTCGGCCGCTCCAGCAGATCAGCAGCGTGGGCCGGTCGGGCCTCACTGATGTCATTACCTCATTCTTCTCCTTGTGGAATGAGTGACACTTCCTACCCCAGTGCCGGCATGTCAGCCCCCCGTAACAGGAGCCCTGCCACGGTAACAGAACGAAGGTCAAGGGGACGCTGGCCATGTCAGTCTTTCTGTCCAGTGGAGCTGAGCTTTCTCGGACCAGCAGAGGCTCCTCTTCTGCGACCCTCCCCAGAAAAGACAACTGTGGACAACTTCACGGCTGCTGAAAAGTATCTTATCACAGATGTCATGGAAAAGTCTCATCTCAGATGTCATGATGTCATGCAAAAGTCAAATGTCTTACAAGGATGAAACCACATCTGCTGCATTTCCACGCCTCCACCTCCAGATGACCTGCCCTGCTTGGGGCCTCACAGCAATACCCCACACGGGCCGCACTGAACCCTGGGGCCGCGTCCAGGGTACACACGGAGTTTCAAGGCACGTGTCATACACTTCAGGTCTGCTGCTCGCTACCTTTGTAAACATCTACCACAGCTGACACTGTTTCTCTAAAAACGAAGGAACGGGATCTTAAACGTAAGGTAAAGTCAATCCAAGCTTTTAAACACTGGAAATGAATCGCTGAAAAACTCAGAAGAAAATGCTAAGACACGAACAAGCAAATACTCCACCACTTTCTTTTCCCTTTTTCATTTCACATACACGTATCGTCTATATATGTGTTTTATTCCATACGGACGTCCTCCCTTGTGAGACAGAGATCGAATACGTGTGTGTGCGCACGGGATCCCATGAAAGTATGCTTCCGTGTCTGTATTTACACCACATCTTTCTTCGTCACTGTCTCTTCTTTAGGTTCATTCCTTATTCTAGACCTTATTCCAGACCCAGCGGCCTGGCCCTACCTGAATAGTAATAAAACCTGTGTTTTAAGGCCTGACCCAAGACAAGCACAGCGGGGCTTCCTATGAAGTGCGCATGCTGAAGGACAAAGGGAGGGTTTGGAGGGGGAGCAGGGCGTAAGCAAGACAGCCAGCTGTTGCCAGTGTTTGGAAGGGAACGTGGCCTGGGGTGGGACTTCCAGGCACACAGGGAGCAGAGTCAGAGGGTCTGGTGGCCGCTCAGGGTCTAGAAGAACAGGACTGGGAGACTAGGCGGGCATGAGTGGGGCAGAGGTTCGGCAGATGCGTGAGAATGGGCACAGAGTGGGGCTAGATCCCTGCACGATGGCATCACGCGCAGGGAACAGACTATGGAGCACTTGGTTGCTCGGGAGACAGGTGGGTGCCAGCTGGCCTCGGCCCACCCACATGGCGCTCAGGCACAGGACGCCGCGGGGGACCACAACCGTGGCCGCTCCTCATGGAGCAGGAACGACGCGTCCTCATGAGGGCTGCTCTGCCCTCCAGCGCTGCCCCAGCCTGCCAAGGGCACATGCCCCTCCTCAGAGCACAGGGAAGCGTGGACAGTGGATCTGGAGAAGCGAACGGAAGCTTCCTTCTCCACCCTCGCCCCGAACACCACAGCTGGACTGGGCCCAGGACAGAGGCAGGAACAGGGCTGACCTCATTCCCAACGTGCCGCGTGTCACCCAAGTCCTTCCGGTATCTTTCTTTACATGGAAATCACAACCCAGAGCTTAGGTTTTCTTTCTGGTATGCTCGGGTAATTTTTTTCCCATTATCGTCTAGGGCTGTTTCATGATTGTGTTATTACTCAATGAACTAACGACTCCCCAAGCACCTGGCTGGCGTGTCCGACTCGTGAGCTCGGCTCGGGTCACTGTCCCCGAGGGCACCGAGACCGAGCCCCACGTCAGGCCCTGCTCTGGATGTGGAGCCTGCTTTGACTCTCTCTCTCTCCCTCTCCCCCCCTGTGCTCATACGCGCCCTTTCCCTGTCTCCGAAACCGCACCACAAACAAATGAATCCATTAACCCTTGACGGGTTTTTTAAAAAACACGTTACATATAACAACCAAATATACGACTGGAACTTACACCGTACTTGCAATCTCTTGGTGCTGGTCACTTTCAGGAAAATACGTTCAGTTTTGAGAAAGGAAGATACTCAGATGGTAAAATGTTCAAGATTTAAAAAGTAAAAAAAAACTATACAGATGGGGAAAAAGAGCAGTGGTTGCCCGGGATCGGGGGAAGGTTGGAAGGGATGGTTAGGTGGCGGGGGAGGGTCAGAAGGGACGGCTCAGTGGCTTACAGGGGACCTGGGGCATTGAAACTTTTCTGTATGTTACTGTGATGATAGGTACATGACATTATCTGCTTGGTAAAAATCCATAAAACCGAACAACTCGAAAAGTGAGCCCTTATGCAAGCTGGGGACGTTAGCTAACGAAGAGAAATGAATGTCGGTTCATCGATTTTAACAAACGGACCGCACTATAATGTAAGATGTTAGTCAGAGACGACACTGGCGGGAGGAGGAAAGCAGACGAGATAGGGGAACTCTGTACTTTCTGCTGCAGTTTTCAGTAAACCTAAAACTGCTAAGAAATAGTCTACTGATTTTTTTTTAAAAAAATTCCATCCACAGAAAGCAGAAAATGGTATGTTTGTAAGGTAGAAAATGTAAAGGATGCCTTAACCAGTAGGGTGCTGGGAAAACGTCACGGGCATGGCGTGGTGCAGGGTGTCAACTACGGTTCTGCAGCGAACAATCAGAAACATCAAAAAAGCAGTTTTGCGAAGCACGGACACACAGAGGGTGCTCTGTGCGGTGTGCAGAGACACCTACCTGACGCGCGTCTAAGACGGTTTCGCAGGGCTTCCCCTCCTCCCTTGCTGTCTACATTCCCCTTCCCGCCTCCGTTCTTTTGTGCAAAGAAGGCATCGTCCCATAACCCACTCCGGACTTGCAAAGAGCACATGAATTGCAAATAACGGAGACTTAATAAATTTATTAGAGGGCTTTGTTCTATGGCAGGGGAGAAATCAGGCCACTGTGACCTCGGTTTGAGTGCAGCACAAAGCACGGGTGGCACAGCCCCAGCGCCGCTCTCGTGGCGGGTCCCTGCCTCGGATGCGAGCCCTCACAATAGCGCGTCTGGAGAAGCATTGACTTCTCCCCCAGCCCGGGGCCTGAGAACATTGCGGCGCCGGCGGACTGGTCTCTAAGGCGGGCGTGCCAGCCCCGAGCATCCTAATTCCACACTCAGCTGCTGATAACTGAGCTGCCTGGGCTCCAGCTCCCAGGCCTTCCAACAGGCACCAAAATGCTCCTTCAAGCCCATTAACTTTGAATGTGGTCCCCACCAACAAGGCTGCCCATTGTTAACCGCAGCTGAATTCCGTGAAATGCTGGTTTTGAATGTTTTGAGTAAAAATTCTTCCCAAGCTGTGAAAAGTTGGCAAGAGCCTGATTAATGGGACGGGAGCTGAAACCATGCACCGTGTGGCTAAGTAATCGGGGACGCTTGGAAAAGGAAGAAGAGCTCGAAACACAAGACGCAGGCCAAGGCAAACACCGACCACCAAACCAAACCCGGTAACGGCATCCTCGGGGGAAAGGAGTACACGGATCGGCTGCAAAGTGCTCTGGGGTGATTTAAAGATGAAACACTTAGCCATGCCCTCACATGAGAACCAAAAAACCAAACCAAACAAACAAACAAACAAACAAAGAGAACAAAACAAGCCCCCAAATAGAGTCATCATTCTGAGATTGTGATTTTTTTTTTCTTCCCCCCACAACTAGGAGCAGGATTCCAGTTCTACCCGAGGGAAGATGGCAGCGTGTGCGTGCACAGCTCCTCAGACCGGCATATTTCCTCTAGGGATTTAGGGGATTTGCCTTGGCCTTTTCGGGGTGGCTCCAATCTGTTCTGTCCTTTGCATTCTATCTCTGGGACTTTCAGAATCTTTTCCATTTGTTTATTTTCAAAGCTCCCCGAAACCTACTCTCACCTGACCACCCTCCCTCTGACATCACTGGAAAACACGAAGCCACCAGCCTGGGGCTCACATGCCCACTCTAAGACTCCACAGAGCATTCTCTGTATCCAGACTCCATGCCGGATCCAAGAAATAGTTCTTGATTCTAGAAAACAGGTACCAGAACAAGACGGTTCTCAGAACTTCTGCCCATCATGTATCCTCCGTGGGTCTCTGACTCAGTTCCTTAGCCTTCCCAAGCCCCAGGAGTCAACACCAGGTCCTGCCTCATGGGCTTGTTTTGATAACGGAACCCTCCACCATGTGTGAGCTGCTCGGCACCGAGGTATGTGACTCAGAGCATTCCTCCAGAAGCTGTCGGTGCAGGTCAGCTCTAACGAGCACCACGGACACTAACACTGTCCTAGAAAAAGTCAGGGGGGTATCGTAATCACTGCCTCATTTCCTGCTCGCCCCCATGAATGGCCCATACCCACACACACGAAAAGTCAAGGCTATCCCCAGAAATATCCTCCCATTCTCTCCACCTGGCACAGCTCGCTCATAAAGTTATGATAAAACGACATACCACACATAGCTCGGGAACTACTTACTGGATGTCTGCTGTGGATCGTGGGTTCTATATTTTTAAAAAATCATTCCAGAAAAATGAATGTATAAGTGCAACTCCACTCATTCACCCAGCAAATATTTACTGAGCCCTCCACATTACCCTGGTGACCTGCCAACAATCCAAACCAATCAGCTTGTTCTTACTAAGAACCGGTTTGAGCGTGAAGAGACAAAAAATGTCGACAGTATGTCAGTATGTCGAGGGGGGATAATTGCTACGAACACCAGATCAGAGGAGGAGCCAGAGGCTGTCTGGAGTGTGATGACCTCGTGTGGTCACGGAGAAGAGGTGTGGGGAGGAGCGGGGTGGGGTCACGTCTCACAGAGCACGGCCTTTTCTCTATTTCATAACGTTTGACCTGACACATGCAGCGGTGCCCTCTGATCAAAACCTAACACTGGGAAAAAGAAAACAGATTTCCCCACTGTCACAAAATACGTTATGAAATGGATTTAAATACTACTGGCTGCAAGGATGGCCCATGTATGAGTCTGCTCCAGAGGACACAAACTGTGAACTCTCCCCGACTCCACGGAGAAAGGAGCATGTCCCTGACGCTTTTGGTGTTCTATCCCCGAGGTCTCGTCCTGTAGTGCATAGGGTGAAAGGTGAATAATGCAAAATACAGCAGGTCTGTATTCTTCTCCTTGAGCCCAAGATGCCCTCTGCCACAACACTGAACTGCCCACTCAGTTTGGGGCCGGTTGGTAGGAGGTTGCTGTTGCCCAAATGATAGACTGTAGCTTAGTAACCAGAGTCCAAACCAGACTCAGCCTTGCTTTGGCACTGACGCAGATGTATGAGAAAAATCTGTAGGAAAAATCAGGCCGATTCCCATTTATACAGGAATATGCATACTTACATTTGCATTCCTAAATAAACATATTTAAGAAAAATTAGGTCAATAACCCCCAAATTAGGGTCAATTCTTCTCATCCTCCTCTTCCTCTGTGATCCTTTTTCTTTTCTCTCACCATAAAAGAGGAGACACAAACTCCCTGCCAGATCAGAAACAGAGCTGCAGGGAGAGAGAACATGAGATGACCACTCGGGTCACAAAAGAGGCTGTTGTTGCCTCCTGATTCCCTCACACCAAGGCAAAGCGGAGGCAGACGACAGAACCCCCAAATGAACTCAGGAATCCTAGGGCAGACGGAACACATGTTTCACACCCTGGGGGCCAGAAGCAAGGATCTGTAGGTCACCCAGAGCTCTCGGAGCACTGGAGAAGAAATGGCAGATACAGGCAAAGATAAGGTCAGACGGTTCACTGTCTCCCACAGCCTCTGAGAGACAACATAACCATGGCCAAAATTTCACTTCCCCAAAATGATATGGATATCACTGAAGACCAGACAGAGCTGGTATGAGCACTCAGATATCGCCTGTGTCAGAGGGACAGAATATCCTATTGCCTTTCAGCACAGGGCCAACCAACGGCTGGGAATTGAGGACCACAAAGGGACAAGCCAATGACCAGAAGTGATGCGTCGGCTCTAGTGCAATGACTGTAAAGAGCCTAGGATTTCAGATGTCACTTCGCTGAAGAGGAGAAAGAAAAGCAGGAAGTGATTTAACGACTCTGAGTGAATGAGCTTACCTAGAATTTTCCTACAGTCTAATGGTTTGCCACCCGGCAAAATGAGAACTCCAATTTAGCTTACAGCTTTATTTTTATAAAAAAAAATTAAAAAGCATTTTTATACAGCTGTGTATTTGATCTAAAGTACCTCATCGACTCAGTCTTTAAAGGACTTGGTCGGTGTCACTGTGAACAGTGGTAATAATAATATCACCAGCGTTAGGAAGCCTGGAAAACCTACAGAAATATTTTAGTCCTGGTTTTGATTAAAAAAGAAAAAAAAAAAAAAAAGCAAAGTAGGCATGCACTGAGCAGGCAGGGCATTTACTTAATTTGCAAAAGCATTTACAAATTACCAAACAGGGCTTCTGGGAAGGGAGAGTCATCTGTAACGAGCTAAGCGCCCTTGCCCTCAGGGTGACTTCACCTGGCATCACCATCGACAACTTAACAGTTCTGTCTCACGGGAAAGCCGCCTTGGAGGAACAGCCGACAGAAGTAGAGGGGGTTCCCGTAACACAGCCCTCAGAAAGGTTGTCCTCCTCCTCTCTCCTACTTGTTCTTTAATCACAAGGTTCAAGGCTTTCTGTGCCTGAAGTTGACCCGTGTCTCTTTCAATTTCTTTTCCAATCTGTTTTTGTTTTTGTTTTTGTTTTTCTTCCCTTCTTTCCCTATATAGAACCAGAAAGACTTGGTCTAGGATAGCATTCTTGCCTCTGTATCAGGGCTTGGCAAACACCTCACGGACCTGTTCAGGCCCCTGCTTATTTTTGTCAATATGGTTTTATGAGAACACAGCCTTGCCTGTTTCTTTGCGTACTGTCTAGGCCGCTGGCTCTCACACAACAGCACAGCTCAGCGACTGCACCAGAAACCGTGTAATGTTCGCAAAGCTGGAAATACTTACTCTGTGGCCTTTTACAGAAAAAGTCTGCCAACCTCTGCTCTACAGGGCCGTACGGAGTGACATTCTATAAAACACCTGAGCAGTACCCTCTCAAAACGGACAAGGACATCCAAAATAAGGGACGTCTGAAAAACTGTCCTAGTCTAGAGGACTATAAAGAGTCACGGCACCTAAATGTAACGAGTTATCCTGGAAGAGAAAAAGACATTCGGTAAAAAGTAAAGAAATCTGGAAAAAAGTTTGGACTTCAGGTAATAATATATCAATATATATTTTTAAAAGATTTCATTTATTTATTCATGAGAGACAGAGAGGCAGAGGCAGATGCAGAGGGAGAAGCAGAGTCCCCGCTGAGCAGGGAGCCCAATGCGGGACTCGATCCCAGGATCCCGGGGTCACCACCTGAGCTGAATGCAGATGCTTAACTGACGGAGCCACCCAGGTATCCCTTAAAATCCATCTTTTAACAGTATCTCTAAGGATAGGAAGATCGTGTTTTACTTAAAAATATTTTTCAAAGTCCTAGGTGACTTGGGTACATCGCATAAGGCTCAGTTTCTTCAACTGTAAGAAGAGGAGAATGGGTCAAATCATATTATTAGGTCCCTGCCCTCTGTTTCCAGGGGAGAGCTAAGCAGACGTCCACATCAAAAGATTCATCTTGGGGCGCCTGGGTGGCACAGTCAGTTAAGCGTCTGACTCTCGGTTTCAGTTCAGGTCATGATCTCAAGGTCATGATCGAGTGTGTTGGGCTTTGCACTCAGTGTGGAGTCTGCTTGAGATTCTCTCTCCCTCTCCATCTACCTCCCTCCCCCTGCTATGCTGAGTAAAACAATAAATATATACATCTTAAAAAAAAAAGTTCCAGCTTGGTTAGTCGTTACAAGACTAGTAGAGTGCATGCAGAATGGGCTTCCTGAAAGTCAACTGCTCCCCACCCACGGCTCGCGTCTCGGAGGTGGACGTCTCCGTGCCCGCAGACACGCTCCGTGGACACCCTGCGGTCTGGCACTCCCCGCAGGGCTCCGAGAAATGCCTGATGCTAGTGAAGGAATTCAGGGTGGAGGTCTTGTGCGGGGAAGCTGTGGGGGCTTTGCTCTTCTCTAAGAGCATTAAGTCAACGGCACAACATCCCAAGAGCGCGTTTCACAGACAATCAGTTCTACTAGCCGTGGGCTGGGGTAATGCGGAGGCCAAGGAGAAGGCCAGTGTCCTCGCTGCCTCCCCGCGCCAACGGTCATTAGAGCCACCTGCCCAACACGGTCGCCACTCACCCCAGGCACGGGGAAGGGTGGCACCTGCGGACCGTTCTGCCAACGCTGTGACCTCGAAGAGCACGGATGCAGCAAGGAGGAAAGTGTGTCCTCGTGTTTCATGTAATGACCACACGCAGGTCTCACAATAGTGTGGGCGCGCTGGGCTACATGCACGGTCATGTGACGTCCGTTTCTCTACCGTCTCCTTACCGTCTCGCTGTGGCTACCAGAAATTTCACAGCTACGGAGCTACCTCAGACTTTGGCTTCTACTGAAATTCTCTCCGTCAAGGATGATTTAGAGGAACAAGAGAAAACTTCCACGTACCGTTTCCAGCACGATCTCATGTTTTCAAAGAAAGCTTCCCAGTGTAACAGAGGAGATTCACCAGGAAATG
The DNA here is from genome assembly GCA_004024605.1 of Pteronura brasiliensis. Lineage (NCBI taxonomy): Eukaryota > Metazoa > Chordata > Mammalia > Carnivora > Mustelidae > Pteronura > Pteronura brasiliensis. The sequence continues at coordinate 91,217 of PJEN01005371.1, forward strand.
AAGCATTCCTACATCAATGTCAGGGTGACACAGAGAATGTTGGCAGGAAAGTCTAATAATGTGGAAGAACCACAGGCAGCAAAACCGGGGTTCGCTGAAAAGGAAGACAGCACTGTCTGAAATTCCTTTTCTCTAGGCCTGTCCATCTTTACAGCTCGCTGGACAGAACACCCGTGTGTGTTCTGTGTGCTCCCTCCTCCGAGGGAGTGCCGCTGCTCCCCCTGAAATGAACACCTACCTTGTACTGCAGGCTACTGGGCTCTCCTGACCACCAACCACAAACCCAGGCTACATCCTCAGGCTTTCCCCAAAGCTGGGCACGAGTCCCTGCAGCTGAGAGCCGGCAATGGATTGGAGGTCGGACCTCGAGAGGAACATGCTAGTGTTTCTGTGGGTAAGAACACTGAGCGTCAGGGTGGCGGGTCAAACAGTCCGTGACCCCACACACAAGTGCTAGGCGGCTTGACTGCACCTTTGCCCACAGCGTCCACGGCACCCACAGTGCCCACGGCACCCACGGTGTGTCTATGCTGGGACTCAGGCCCCTCCGGCATCCCCGAGAGACCCACAGCCTTCCCATGCTCCAGTGCCTGCGCTGAACGGCACAGCTCCCACGTCTGGGACAGACACAGACAGAACAGGGATCTGGTCACTGATACGTGGTCTCCACGTGAAGAATGGTAGAGCCACAATCAATGCGAGATACATCATAATCATATTACTATTGTTTTTTGTTTGTTTGTTTTTTTACTTAAAGGCATGCTTTAACTTTCTGCCTTTTCAGTGAAACTCATGATGTTGAGTTTTCAACCTGACTCCTTACTGTAGATTTACGAGTTGGCGGAGTGGGCCATTCTACGAATTGTAAAGAAGGTGCTAATTCTTGGCTTCGATGTTTCTTCACCGCAGCAAATAATGAGAACATGCTGGTCTGATGAAACAGCTGGCCCTCGCAGAAGTTATGACTGGTCTGTCTTCTGTATGTTTTTACAATATGTTTTCACTTACATAATGGTTCCAATTATCTGCTAAGTGCCAAGGTCACAAAAAGTTCATATTTTGGAAATACCTGTAGAAGGAGAGGTGTGAAATGACTTTTTCCCTTGGGGGGATGGGGAACTGTGGGCAGGCAGGGGCTGATTCATGCTCCTACTGCATCCTCTACCCAACGGACCAGCGTCTTAGCCTCCCCTTACTGACCACAAGCTGTGTGCTAGCCTCTGAACGGCCAGGAGAGATAAACACCTGAGAAAGGATGGTTGGAACATGAATCGTAAACACAGCAGAGAACTGGGAGCACAGCAGACCCACTCCCAAGTACGGCACCGAATCACTTTACCACACTCTGTACACAAGGACCGTGTTTCATCACGGATATCATGTGTGCCGGCAACCAGCCACATGTCCTGTTCTTGCCATTATATTTTATTCTATTTATTATTATTTTTAAAGATTTTATTTATTCACTTGGCAGAGAAAGAGACAGCGAGAGAGGGAACACAAGCATGGGGAGTGGGAGAAGGAGAAAGCAGGAGGCCTCCCGCCAAACAGGGAGCCCGATGTGGGGTTCGATCCCAGGACCCCAGGATCACGACCTAAGCGGGAGGCAAACGCTTAACGACTGAGCCCCACAGGCGCTCCCATTCTTGCCATTCTACGTTGCAGCACAAATGCACTCCCTGTTGCCGAAATCGGCTCCACACACCAGAGTTGCACTATTACTCAGTGGGTCCAATGATCCACTATCTGGTTCCAACGTTTCTCAAGTCCCAATACTCTTTTTTTATTGGTAATCTGAGTAAGTAGTATCTTCATCTAAAAATCTACTTCAAATGTATTCTTAAAAAATTAAATTGTGTTTCTTAACTGCGCTCCCCACAGCCCCTGCGCTGTCTGGAGGCTCTGGAGAAATCACCTATTTAAGAAACCACGATTCTTGCAACGGGAGGAGTGTAGGGCCCTCCTTTTTACAGGGCACCAATGTGAATTAATATTCACAAGGCCATTACTCCCACAGTATACAGAATGCCACTCAAAAGACCATTCTCATCCTCACTTTCCACCTCGATTTATTTAGAAGTCCTTTCTCAGAGGAGAGCCAGGGTAGAAAGCCTCCTTTGGTAGAATCCTAGTCGATGTAGCATGGGGACCCCTCACAGGAAGAGCTGGCATTGGTCTCTTCTCCCCCATCTCCTGCAACACGTGGCCTGGTGAAGACAGTTAACAGTTCTTCATTGTACTTGAAAGTTGCTAAGAGAGTTATGTCTAATGCTTTCAGCACAACACAGAAATGGAATTAGGGGACAGGGTGGTGTTCACTGACGCTAAGTGGTTATCCTACAGCAACATGTCAGTGCATGCGATCAAGGGCGTCGTACACCTTGAACTTACACAACGCTCTATGTCAACTGCATCTCAACAAAGGTGGGGACACGTAGTAATAAATTCTCCCCACCCCCAGACCTCAATTTCCTTACCCCTTTGCCTGCACTGGCTCTTTCAGGTCTCCTCTCCCCTACAACTCCTGGGAAGACTCTGTTATCTGTCTCCAAGCAGTGCCTCGGTGCTCTGAATTGCATGATCCTCAGGACTCCCCTGATCTGGCAAGCAGGGCAGGCAACTCGTGCTACCATTTCTTTTCTAATGTGCATATTGCCTCTCCGTTCCCATGCGCATTGTCCTTAAGACCATAAAATGTGTTTTATGGGTACTTTAACGACTCTGCCCAGGAATATGCAAGGAAGATGCCTGATGATCGCGCTCAACGGGAAAACAATATGGACTGCGTATTACAAATGGATTTTTATAGGTTCATGACATGACTGTGCCTGTCAACTCCTTTGAAACACTCCTGGATGACCACCTGAACTCTGTCTTCTAGAACCTCACAGGAATTTGTATGCCCTTCTCTCGTAGCTCCACATTCATTGCTTTTCATGACACTGGTTATGTTTCCTCAGTCATTTATCATGCGTCCCTATTTATGACACCTGTGACTCTACGAAGTCACACCTACAACACACATTGTAACGTAGACAGCCGACAGGTTAACTAGTATTTCAGGACGTACAAATCACACACTGATGTCTGAATAAGCAACTTCAGCTATCCCACTGTCTGTTCCTAAATTTCTCACTGCGGGACAGAGATGTTCCTCCCCTCCCTGGATAGTCATCTCAGAAAAATACACAAGGAATTTTTAGGGATCATGAAGTAAGCATTTAAATGTTTTTCTCAAGGTAACTAAACATGAACATAATAATCACGCTTTGAGCAAGATTTGAAAATACATCTAGAGACATTTTACCTTTAAGTTCAATTTTCTCCCTAAGTAGCTGTAAGAGTAAATCTAGAACATTTAACTCTGTAAGCACATAAGTAGACCTTTTCACTTGATTTCAAGAGTCTGGAGTAAACCAATTTTGGTCTCCAGTGATTAGAGAGTAAGGGCAGTGAAATCCATCCCTGTTCTTTTTCTTTCCAGAAAATGATCCATTTATAACAATGTGTTGATATAATCCTATATCCAGATAGAACAATTATGTTATTATCCAGGGTTGCTTAAGAAAACATTCAGGTTGTTTTGGTACACATGTTAATAACTGTATGAGCTACAAGTGGTGGAGGAATTGCATTTCCTTATGAATTAGTGACAGTTCTCTAAGATTTCAGGGGAAGATGGGTAGCAGGCTCCTTAAAGAAGTAAAAATTCTTAATTCCAAGTTATTGTGGTCACCAAGCACTTTTGTAGAATCACAATAACACATTTTCATAAAACAGAAATAGTACAGGTTTTACAGTAATAAGTGACTCAAAAATCAGTGAAAATATCCTACGTGAAGGCAATGCGTATGTGTTAAAAAGTATTCTTTCCAAAATGTCCTTAAGGAAACACCACGTTTTAAGCATCATGTTAGTGAGTGTTTCAACACTGGATCCCCAGAGATGGCAGCATGCTCACTCCATGTCTGACGGCACCTCTTGTCCACTCTCACTTTTTATGCAGGCTGCCCACACAGGACTCCCATACAACCAACATTGCTTTTAGATCTATGCATTCTTATAAGAGATTTAGCAAATTCTATCACAAAAGTAACTTTATTATCACAATTGCATTTTATATGGAAAACAGTATTTTGACTACAGAAGAAAAATAAGGAGTCAGGTAGATGTGTCACTCAGGAAAGTCATTCCATGAGGATCTATGTCCGCTTATCCCTGCCTTCTTTGCTGTCCTCATCCTTCCCCATTCCTTCTCTGTGTTCTAATCTATCTCCCTACGCTGTGCTCAGTCTGGGACTACAGGGGACGTGAACACACGTCCGGCCTCGGGCATGAGTCACATTTGAATAAGGACCCGTATGGGCCAAAGGTTTTCATCTCTGGGAAGGGCAACAGTGGCAGGATGTGCCAGAGCACGCCCGATTGGCACAACGGTCTACGACAAGCAAGGAAGTCAGCTCTCCTGCCCTTGAAATCGATGGGCTCAGGAATACTGTGCCACCATTCAGGCTAATGAGGGTAATAGGCTTCCTGAGGTGTTCTGAGAAACGTGTCTATGCTCTTTCCCCACCAGCAAAGGACGAGACGGCCTTCCTCCTTTCTGGCTGTGAGAGCAGACGTCCTGAAATGTTCTGCCCACTCTGGCTCGACCACACAGGCAAGGAACGACTTGCTCTCAGAGTTTCATCAACAAACGTCAATGCGTTAAGACATTTTCCCAAGAAAAAGTATCTTTTTCTGAGAACTACAAAATACCAAGACCGAAGGAGTGGGAATTTGAAAATACTCTTAACGAGCGTCCCCCTTCACTCTTACTATGCTGCCCTGAGAAGGAGCTATCATGGAAGCAACGGAAACCCAGGGGTGAACCCAGAATTGAATTTCCAACTTGTGCCCCCATCTGCTTTTACTGGCTTGAATACCCCCTCAAGTGTAAACCCTGCAGACCAGAATTTCAGACCCCAGAGGGCTGAACTGAATTGGCCATGGGATGGGGTGTTCTTTGCCCTCTTTGCTTGTAGTGTTCTCTGCATGGAGACCTCATCATTTGTACTGACAGATCAAGAAATTTTGATAAACATTCTCATTGTTAGGTCATCTACAGCATCTTAATTTTTTATTTTCCACTTGGAAATGTAGAGGATGTAAATTAATAACTAGTTTTCCCATTGTGTGGTAACCCAATTCCTAAGTATCTCATACTGTCATTAGACACTTTAGGATTTTCATCCACAAACTGAAAGTTCCTTGCTCCCTCCTTGCCTCTTCCTTCTTTTCTTCTTTCCTTTTCTCCTTTTTTCCTTCCTTCCTTCCTTCCTTCCTTCCATCCGTCTGTCCCTTTGTCCCTCTTGGGTGATCGTGCTGAGAACAGGAATTATTGCTTTCTTCTAGAATAGCACTGAAGCAATTTCTTCTAATTAACACATTTATTTTGTTCAACCCCGCTCTCTCTAGATGGTGGGCAAGATGAAGATGCCTGAAGGTCCACACAGAATAGGACTGGGGTCGAAAGTGTGTCTCCTGATCTACTGGTGACCACATTAACTTTAAAGAAGTGGGACCCCACCTCAAAGATCATCAGTAACAGGTCAGTTCATTTCCATGGGTACAATCATGAAAGCCTTAATGTGGCCGGTTGGAATCCCTTGGTTTGACTGGATTTCCCTAATTCTAAGAGCCCCTCCCTGTTATTTTGTTCTCGCCTACGGTCTTCCTACGCACGTTTTTCCTCTCAGAGTGATGACCTTCCTGTGTGCACACATTTCCTACCTGGACTGTTCTGCCCACCACCTAAATCAATTACAGCAGTGCGAATCTCGGAGCATGAAATGACTTTCCGGAGAGCTACGTTTCTCTCAGCCAGCGGAAGAAATCCACCCTCAAAAACGAGCTGCCACCAAGGAAAGCATGTTAAAAGGCTGAGGGTCTGTGATAAACACTACTCGAAAATGTTTAATTAAAACTGGTCAAGTGACTGTAACAGGTAGAAAAACAGAAACCGTGGATTGCTAAATTAGAGTGGGCCGCAGACCGCTGGTCTATCGCACCCGAAGGGTATCCTTCACACTGTGGTGACTCCAAGTTCCACAGGAAGACAGGCATTTCCTGAAACTGGACTTGAGAGAATCAGAAGTGGAAACAGGAGAAACTTCCTGACCTCAACGGGACAGAATCTTATATTATTTACCATGTTTTACAAGTTTTTTTGTTTCCAGTCTATATTCTTATATAGCTAGGCTGTCTGATATGGTAGACAGTAGCTATATAGGGTGATTACATTCATATTTAAGTGCAATAAAATTAAACGTGTACGGTTATTTTTTTTTCCCTTTTAAGGATTTATTTACTTTTTTGAGAGAGAGAGAAAAAGTGCAAGGAGGAGCAGAGGGAGAAACTCTAGCACATTCCTTGCCGAGGTCGGCGCCCTACGTGGTGCTTGATCTCATGACCCTACGCTTGTGACCCAAGCCAAACCCAGGAGTCAGACGCTTAACCAACTAAGACACCCAGGGGACCCGAGTATGCTTACCTCGGTGAGCATGGAGAAAAGTACGTGATTCTTGAATCACTATACTGTACGCCAGAAAGTCATATGACCCCATACGCCAACAACACTTCAATAAAAAATAAGGAAAAAACTTAAAAATAAAAACCGTATGATCAATAAAAAAAATAGGTTAAAAAATTACGTTTCTCAACCATTTGAGCCACACGTCAGTGGTCAAAAGTCGCATGTAGCTAGCGGTTATCACACTGGATGTCACAGCGAGGAACATCTCAGTCACCACAGAAAGTGCCAGCGAACACACGGGTACACAGCAGTTCAGCGTATCTGAGGCTCACTCCCCGCGCGTGTGTTTCTGCTCTGTGCGGTGAGCCTTGGATGACCATCTTGGAAGATTACCAACGATCTCTGCCCTCAGTGTGCGTGCGAACCCCACTTCTCTCCTGGAGCCACACAACGTCCTTCTTCAGCTCCAAACCATCCCTCTCTTCCCCTGAGCCCTCAATGCCCACCCCTCCCTCCGACTGAACACGAGCCCTTGCAGATGCTTCCAAGCCGCCTGCCTCCATCCTGAGTCTTCTGTCCTCCGCCTACACTGGCCTGGGGGTCGTCAAGCCTAATGAGACCTTTTCCCTATTTTTCCCACTTCTAAATCCCTGAATCCTTGTCCTGGTGGAGCAACAGAAACTTTGATTCCTACAAGATCCCTTTCAGCTTTTCCCTCCTCACAGGTGTCTAGCTGTTTCCTGGGAGTCGGGCAGAGTCTCCCCCATGCGGGAACCCCTGAATCACTAAATCCTTTCACGTTAGAACATGCGTCGTACTCCCCGTGCATCTCAACAGTGAGCAGACATGCCTCCCAGGGCCAGTTCCCTTCAGCATCTTTCCCTGCCTGACCCGTGTCTGGCATCCAAGCCATGCATTGGCAGTTAGATCTCATTTAACCAAGGTAAGTTCTTAGAAACTTACTTTGGTCTGTACAAGTTAAGCACAGGTATTAAAACACAGATGCTGCATTGCAGTCCTCCGAAATGTTAACCTCATGTTCTCTTACAATTTGCACAGCACGATACTCCAGAAGAAGGACACAAAAGGTACCATCACAATCATCGCGGTATTACGACTTTATAATTGGGCGGCATTCTATCCTGCTGCAACGGGCAGTACGTTATGGAAGGCTGTCCTCTTTTCAGCAAAGCCTTGCTGTCCTCTCGCAGCAAAGCCTTGCTTGTCGGAATGCAGACTGCTGTGGTCTACGGCCGACAACACCGTCCCCTCCTGTGTCTGCTCCTCTCCTGGTAAATCTGTCTACGCACATACATGCACGTGAGACAGGCACTCATGACACACGTCTTTTGCTTTCTCTGTCTGTTCTCCATGTACCTTCTCTGTGGAGCCCAGGAGGCTCACTCTCTCCCGCTTACACCGCAGTCCTTGTTTTCTACTGTCCTGACTCCCCTCCACCAGCCTCTGACTGTCATCGCCCTTGTTTGCTCCAGTCACCCGCTGTGTCTGATCTTCTCCCCTGGTCTTCTGCTCTGATTCTCCCACCGCGATGAATGCCCGCCACGCTCTGTCTTCTGTGAGGGTAGTGGAGCCCTGTCACATGGCCCAGGCAGAGCTCCTGCTGGGGGCCGGGGGAGGAGTGGGGGCAGGGGGTCGTCCTTCCTGACACATGCACCTAGGCTGTCGCTTTGCTGGGAAGACCCAGCCCCTCTCAGCTGTTGCGGATGCTGCGTTTCAGTGGGCGAGGAGGCAGAGTGAAGGTCCACGCAGGCAGGAATCCGGAGCAGGCACAGCGCGGCAGGATACAACTCTGGGGAGCCCAAGACAGGCACAAGACAGACCCCGTGGGACAGGGGAGCGCAGGCACAGGAGTTCCCACTCGGCACCTGAAAACCTCAGGGATATCGCCCTTGTTCAGACTCGCCCGGGTGCCTGCTGGTTGGATCAGGACACCTATTTAAATAAGCTGTACCAGATGGCGATGACCATGACTGATCTGCCTGTGACCCAAAGAGCCCCGCACCTCTGATTTTCACAGGAGTGCGAGAGAAGTCGAGAAGTCGCCGTGACTCACAACTGCGATGCCCGCTGCTAAGCGTCCTTCCCACTGGGCCAGTGAGATTTCTCGCCCTTCAACCCGAGACACGCTTGCAAAGGGACGCAGGAATTCGTTCATCCCGAGACTTCTCTCTGGGCACACACAGCGCCTGGGAACAGACACGAGCACGGTCTGATTTAGCGATGGCACCATCGCCCCTGCGGAGCCGCACGACCTGGGAGAAGAGAGCCGCTCTGCAGGCCTTCACGCGTGGTTCATTGCGTAGTAAAGAAGCGTGGGACGCATCCATGCAAACCGTCCGCTTACTGCTCAGCAGGGAGCCCCCGCACCCGTTTATAATGACCGGCTGCAACGACATACTGTCCGTCCAGCGGATGTGCCCGTTGTGCCTGCGGGGCGGGGATTCCTACGGAGGACACGAAGGGGCACAGCTGCCTGCCTGGCCGCAGGGGCCGACGGCTCGTGGCCTACACGGCAGCCGCGTCCCACAGGAACACGGGCTGAAGACCACTTCTAGGTGACACATCGCGCAGCAGTGCTATTTGGAGAGGGGACGAGAGGAGACGCAGCCAAACGTCGGGACAGGTAAGGCTAAGGGCTGCGCGATCAATGGGTCTGGACCGGGCCACACGCCCGCCTGCCGCACTGGTGAGCTCGGCCGAGGCGGACCGGATCCGACGGACTCGGGCCCGCGCACCGCAGCCCGGCCGCGCTGACACGGAAGACGAACTAGGACGCCGTCCCTCGCTGGTATTCCTTCCGAGATCCAGACCAGTCACACGATGTCCAGTCCGTGTTCATCTCCGCCAGGTTAAAGATCACTCTCGTCCACCACTTCCAGAGAGAACGCAAAGACTTTCTCTGTAAACCGCACCGCTTCTGCTGGCCGATCCGTGCTCGCCAGTAATGCACACCAGAAGCCTGGGGTACGTCCTTGGACCCCCTCGCCAGCTTCTTCTCTCCAGCAAATCACCACCTATTAACCGGGTCAGTTTTAACGGGGAACGCCTGCCAGACGCCGCCGTCACCTGACGTCTAACGTCTAACTATCCCCTGCGGGCTAGTTCCAGGGCCTGGTCTAACCCCTCTGTCACTCTTCCCCCTTACTCTTCAGGAACCGCTACGACTCGCAGTACTTCCTAGAAAGCCCTACAGGATCCTTCCTCCTCCCCATCTCTGCACATTCATCCGGGGCTGTGCCTCCCTTTGGGACAACCAATGCCTCTCCCGCCCTACCAAGTCCACCTGCGCAAACAGTCCGTCGGTTCCCCAACCATCCCAGCACCTCGCCTGTCACGAGTGTCCCCTGAACTACTCACAGCACCTCGGCCCCGCTGCTCCCCCAGGCTTGATGAGCGCACTTCACTGCGTCAGGGACACGGTTCTGTACCCCCGAACCAGACGGGCCTTTCACGAGAATGTGCCTCATTCTGAAAGACTTATCGTCTGTGACTACGGGTCCATTATCTGAGTATCCACAAGCCTGCAGGTTCCTTACGGAGAGTCGTTTTGGTGAGGGGGAAGTTTACTTTCATCCCTACAGGAAGCACACCGAAAACGTCTGCTTAATGTGTGGTTTTTCATTTTTCTTGTTTTTATCTCATGTACAATTTTTTCCTATGCAGCCCTGTAACCACGAACGCCCCCACCTTTCCATCCTGTCGGTGCTGATTCCTCCTGCGTCACCATTCCCACACCCCAAACTGAGCATGGATTCGAGAGAGGTGGGCATTTGCTGTGTTTTCACAATACGGATAGAAAAAAAAAATCCTCTCATTCAAACGAACGCTGCCTTCCAACAACTCAGGCATTTTGCTATCGCCCAGCGCTGTACCTTTCTCAGTCGTTCTTGAGAAAGGATCATGACCCTGCTGTCAGCCCCCTTCGCGACAGAGATCGGCATGACTAGCAACAAGCCATTGTTCAACACCCGTGGACGTGTAAGAATCGGAATACGTGGAAATTACCATTTAAAGATTCAGGCAAGCAGGGGGCCCCTGGCTGGCTCCGCTGGTAGAGCACACAAGGCTTGGTCTCGGACGTGTGAGTTCGAGCCCCTCACCGGGTACAGAGATCTCTGAAAAATAAAATACGAATGATTCCGTCAAGGATTCAGTGTTATGCACGGAAGTATAACCTGGAGACTTTCCACGTTTTGTTTTGAACAGCGGCGACGAGAACAAGATAATGAGGTAAGACAGGTCACGAACCCGTCCCTCTTTCCCAACACTTTGCCTGAACACAGCCCGTTAGGAGGCTTAAATGCTGCGTGGTCCGTCTTCCGGCCCTTCTATCTTGACCGGGCTTTCCCACACGCTGGGGGGCACTTCTGTTATGGAGCCAACACCTGGGACAGTCACGGAATGCACTGCTCCCATCCTCCTGGGCAGAGTGGACCATATTCACAAGGCTGCCTGCCTCTGGTCGGTTCTAGGGTTTGTAACACACCTGCCATCACGACACACACGTGAGGACAGCAAGAGCCATTAGGCGCTAAAATACAAGAACTCCATCGACCAGTCAGCACATTTCAGGAGTGTGGCAATTCTGGGCAGCCAGGAGCTTTTGAACAACCGAACCCAAGCACACGCACACACGCACGGCACACACTCCTCAGATCCGGGCCACGGACGGTAAAGCTGAAGGACGGCTGACACCATCACACCATTCCTCGCCCGGTCAACTCCTGCAAGTTCAACCCTCACCAGCAACTTTCAGGTAGACGATGCTACCAGTAGTGTGTCTCACACACAGCACAGTCACCTGTGAGAAGAGGAGCTGTGCACGGTCTGACAAAACTTTCCATTTAGGATGCGACGATGTTAACACTGAATATTTCTGCTCCAGAAACACAGGAATCCTTCAAGTATTAGGGAAGGGTTAACCATTACGGGGGAAAACCATGACACCCAGTGGCCAAAGACTTTCAATGCTGCATAAATTTCTGGGTGTCCTCTGTTCTTTGTACCAACGTCATAAATTTATCTACCTGTCAATACATCTATGTATTTACTGAATAAAATCCATAAAGTTGAAATAGGTGATGTGTTCATGAATGACTGTATTTTCACATACGTGCATGAAAACTATCTTCTTAAACTGAAAAATCGTGGACGCTAACGTGGTATGGTTTGTGGGTCGATGCACGGTACCCCCGTCAACAGGACTCTGAACAGACTTCTTAACACCCATTTACAAAGATCCTCCCAAACTCCATTCAAGAGTAGAACTCACTCTGTTCCGGCCCAGTTTTTTTTTTTTTTCTGCCAATGAATTATTCACTGGGTGAACCAATAATGAAGGTAGACCTTATTCATATATTAAGCAACATGGTGCATAATAAATAGAGAAACTTTATGATAAGCAAATTTATTCATACATTTATTGCTTCTCTTTCCCTGGCCAGTGCTACTTCTTGCTATTTTTCTTGATTGATCTCATTACTTTCGTAAACTTAGGAAGGTAGATCGTAATGGTTCAGGAAAAGTTCAATCCGATTCCAATCTTTTCTTACAGTTGAGAAGTTTCCTAAGCCCCTGAAATTCTACTGTCTTTATTTGAAATGGGGGATTCATTTTTTTGTGTAAAATATAGTAAAAATAATAGACTTAGGATGAGCTGTGGGTAACGTACAGAATTGCTAAAACACTGTATTGTACCCCTGAAACTGACATAACACGGTAGGTTAACTACACTCGAATTTAAATTAAAAACTTTAAAAAAATATGGCATGTGGGTGGCTCTGTTGGTTAAGTACGTGCCTTCAGCTCAGGTCATGATATTGGGGTCCTTGGATGAAGCCCTAAGTCGGGCTCCCTGCTCGACGGGCTCCCTGCTCCCTCCCTCTGCTCCTCCCCAGGCTCATGCTCTCTCTTTCTCTCTCTCTCTCTCTATCTGTCTTATTCACTCTCTCTCCTAAATACGTCAATAGGGTCTTTAAAAAAAAAAAAAAAACTTTAAAAACAAGGTATAAATAATTCCTGCGTTCCCATGTGTTACAAGGATTACGTCACACATGGATATGTATCTACATGCCCCGTTAGCTCAGGGTCTGAGGTCTGGTTTTACCTAGTACGTATGGTGACCATTAGCACACACGCTAACCCGTACCCAGGAGATGGACTCTCCAGCAGCTGGGTAAAATTAGGGGAACTCTGGAAGAATCATTTCCCTAGTTCCCCTAATTTTCTGGAATTAATCATTTCATTAATTTCTTATCTTTCCATTTCAGTATTATTCTCCAGGAGACGTAGCTGAAATGGTGGCTCTCTGGGTGCCTGCACAAAGGTCATTCAAACATGTCCACCGCCTTTATTCTTTAACTTATCCGGGCATGTTAATACTCAAAGTGAACCAAAGTTCCCAGAAAGAGGTCGGGTGGTCTTCGGGGTCTGAAAAAATGGCCTTTGTCAGCTTTGGCTTCCGAACTGTCCTCGGGGATTTTTGATGGTTCAAGAGGCCAATCAACAAACACATTCCCAGAAACAATCAATCATTTTCTTCTAGAACAGTTTTGTGGATTTGAGGTTCACGTGTTTGCTTCTTCGGTTTCTGCTCGGAAAACCGAGTAGGACGCACGGCCCCTGCCCTACTGCCCCATGCTTTCTCCCTGTCCTGTTTCGTCGCCGCCCTACAGCACAGGGTGCTCACGGCACGGAAGACGGAGATGCTCCGGGTTTTCCAACCGTCCGAGCTGTGTCCCCGTGGACGACATGCAGCGCAGACAGGGGCCACAGAAAACACAATTGCGAACGACCCCTCCACGGTTCTCCAAGACATCAGAACGCACGGATGTGAGCAACAGCGGCGGCCATCAGCCTCTCTGAAAGACGTCTCCAGTGACCTCCATGCTGACCTCAAACCTCCTAATTAATGAGGTTCTTTCCAACTGATCTGTTAAATGAGGCGAAAGACCCGGAGAGCAAAGCATTCCCTGATGCCAACGAAAGTACCCCCTCCAGCCATAAGGACTGCTCTGAGCTAGCCAGACCCCAGGACTGACCCCAAGACAACGATCGACCCGACCTTTCCTGCCCACCCCTTTGCACCCACCAACCTCTGTCCCACATTCTCCCTCTACAACCCTGGAGGTATTTTCCGCACCCTGGACACGGTCTTAGATGTTAGTGCTCTGTCTTCCTGGGGTTGGCCTCATCAACATGAATTTTTTGTTTGAACCCCACTGTCTCGCTGCCTTGGGACTGTGTCGAGCAGCGAGTGGCTGGGTCTGGTCTGTCTGGGGCCCCCGGAGCCAGGGCTCGGGCAGTCCCGTGCCGTGGCTACACTGGGGTGTTCCCCACAGAAGGGCTGGTCTACACGGAACAACTCCTGAGAGGTTGTGCCTATCACTACGCTGACCACCCCTTCTCAACCCCAAGCCGTTTCCAGGGGTTCTGAGGTGCGCTTGGAGCTCAGGAATGTGAAGCATTTGCTAAGAAGTGAAAAGAGCTTCCACTTTCCAATTTCTGTTTATTGCGTAGTGCCACGTTCTCGTAAAACCAGGTCGGGACTGAGCCGTCCGAGCCGAGCCGTCCGCTGCTTTATCACAGGCCACGCCCCTCCAGTACGCACTTGGGGAAAACAAGCATCAGCTACTGGGAGAGATGGGAAGTAGGAGAGGGAATCAAAGGGCCAGAGACAGATCAGTCAAGAGCGGACCCGCATCCCATCCCATCTTCCTAAGGAACGTAAGAAACACAGCTGCTTTGTGGCTGTGACACTGGGATTTACAGTGGAGATACGCAGCTGATCTCTGTCCTGGCTCCTGCACACGGCTCCCGAAACTCCTGCCGTTGCCTCTGGAACAGCAAAGAGGCATCATCTTTTGTTACGGAACTTAATTGTATTCCCAGTTCCTGAAACAGCTCCAGAACTACAAAGGTGAAGTGGGTGCTTCTGTCCTTCCTCGCAAGCCCCCTTCAACCACACCTGAGGCCAAGTGCAGGCGTGACTTCAGGAAGGGCCCTGACGTGGGAGCTGGTTGCCAGGGGAACGGACCTGCTGCAGAGCGGGTGGGAAGTGTCAGCCCCATGTGGCTCGGGGGAAGGGAGAGGGGCTGCGGACCGACTCTGCCGGCAGAGGAGTCGGTGAATCTTGCCCACGTGGTGAGGCCTCCATAGGCATCCAAGAGGACGGTACGAGGACCTCGGGGGTTGGTGATCATCACTGGTGCCAGCATGGCTGGGAGGCTCCCAGAACCTTCCCACATCCCTCCCTCTACTTAGCCCTCGCACCACACTGTTCCTGGGTCGTATCCCATTAGGATAAACCAGGGTCCGGTATGTGAAATGTTTTCCTGAGTTCTGTGAGCGGCTCCAGCAAATTAATCACAGCTGAAGAGGAGGAATCTCTGATTTACAGACCGGTGGTCGGACACAGGTGACAGTGTGGACGTCAGATTGGCTGGGGAGGGTGGGAGGACGCAGTCTTGTGGGACCGCACCCTGACCCTGTGGGATGTGACCCTATCTCCAGATGGACTGGGTGTCACGGAGTGAGAGTGTGGGACCCCCCGGTGCTGTCCCAGAAGTGCTCGGTGTGGGGGGACAACACACATTTGGAGCACAAAGTATCCTGTAAGTAATAAACATACAAAAAAACAGAAAGAAGGGCACTTTTCCTTTACACTGAAAAAAATCATTTTTATGATGCTTATTTCATAAATTATATAATATTAAATATGTTATTTATATCCATAATTCACTTTTCTGGTATTTTTATTTCCATCACAATAAATATTTACATTTTTCCCTAATCAAGGGCATCAGATCCTTTGTAGTAAATTAAAAAAAAAAAAGTTTGTAAGAATGACATTTGTTTAAATTTATAAAATGACTTGTTATTTTTGAATGTAAGAGAGATGGTCTTTCCTTGGCACTGATTAGAATGAAGTTTGGTTATGTTTCAACCATGGCTTCCCTCTCCCTGGGTAACTTGCACCTTTCCAGGCCAAACCATCGCTGGTTTTCTAAGGACAAGGTCAGCCAGCAGGTGCGTGACAGTCTGGGCACTCAGCAGACTCGTGTGTGTGTTCTACACACGTCTCTGTCACGCAGACTCTGTCTGTAACGTGAGGCTGTTACAATAATTGCACCGGCATAAATTCCCACAAACGAAACAGCGGGGTCAACAGTCACTCCCCAGTCAACACAAATTCAGGGGTGACAGATCCCGCCCATAATGCTCCTCAGGGCTTGCGGGAGTTTGTACTGACATCAGAAATGCGCAACAGCTACCGGCAATAACTTAAACGAATGAAACAGTGTATCTGAAATATACAAGAGCTGAAATGTTTAAAAAGAAGTTTTTTGCAATATGTGAATTACTTCCTCCCTCTGCTACACTTCCTGTGGTTGGAAGCCCCAGGGTGTCTGAGCACACGTCATCGCCTGGGATGTCGCCAGCTAAAGGAACTCCTTTCCCCGGCAGGGTCTGCTGGGGCGTAGGACGCCATGCACATGCCCCCAGAGACTGCCAGGCGTGGGTTCCTCATGGTACTTTTCCCACTGCCTCGTCCTGCAAGGGCTCCTGACTTTCTCCCTGTCCACTTCCGTCTTACACACTTTCTCTTCTCAGGGCATCACACTCTGCCTCACCCCGACGAGGCCCTCCCCGTGTCTGTTACAGAAACACTGTAAAAATAACTGAACTCTCTATGGGTTATACAATCTCTAAATCAACTTTAAAATCATTAAAAAAAAACCTGGCAAGAAGTAAAAAGTGCATATTAAAAACATGTATAACATAATCCAATTCAGAAAAAAATATAAAAACAGGGTTAAATGATCCAAAAGTAATAGTTTTCAAATTCTGGATGCAATGGGAATGGAACTAATATCTCTTTTTGTTGGTTTTTAGTGCCTGTGGAAACTTTATTAGAATCAAACATAGTTTTATAGTAATTTCATTTAAAAACAAAAGGATAAAACATAAAATGGATACACTAACCTAGAGAAAAAAATATGTATACCCAGCATAAATAAATATATACACGTATTCACATATGGACATAGGGCAATCATCTGTCATGATTTTGGAGTAGTTACATGGAGCTGTTTTGTTAAATATATTTCAATTAATGTTTCTCAAAAAAAGAATTTCTCCTATATTCAGTCCCTGCTTCAGTGACTGATTGATTGATTCCTTCATTCACTCAGTATCTCAGCAAATATTTATAGTGGTTCTCTTCTTAGTAAAAGACTATGTCAGTGCCATAAACTATCCAAAATACATGTCATAATAATCCTGGGTTCTGTAAATGTAGAGGAGAATAGGAAACAATTTTCTATTATCAATAAATCATGTAATTGCACTTAAAAACAATCCCATTTACAACTACACCAAAAGTAGTAACATACTTAGGAATAAACTGAACTGAGGAATGAAAGACCTGTACTCTGAAAACCATAAAAAACTGATGAACGATATTGACTCTGACAGAAACAAATGGAAAAAGAGTCCACGCTCATGGATTGGGAGAACAAATACTGTTAAAATGTCCAGACTACCCAAAGCCATCTGCACGTTCACACGTTCATGTTTCGCAGAACTAAAACAGACAATTCTAAAACCTGTATAGTTCAAAAGAGACCTCAAATAGTGAAAGCAATCTTGAAGAAAAAAAGGGAAGACAGTACCACCATATCCCAGATTTTGAGATGTAGTACAAAGCCATGGTGATCAAAATAGTATGGTACTGGCAGAAAAACAGACACGTAGACCAACAGAGAAGAACAGAGAGCCCAGAAAAAGTCCCACAGCTCTATGAACAAGTAATCTCTGACAAAGCAGGAAAGACTCTCCACTGGGAAAACAAGAGTCTGCTGAATAAGTGGTGTTCGGAAAACTGCACGGACACGTGCCCAAGAATGAAAGTGGACCG
This sequence comes from Pteronura brasiliensis, assembly GCA_004024605.1. NCBI lineage: Eukaryota > Metazoa > Chordata > Mammalia > Carnivora > Mustelidae > Pteronura > Pteronura brasiliensis. Next base: position 108,670 of record PJEN01005371.1, read on the forward strand.
CTTTTTTACACCACACACAAAAATGGACTCAAAACGGATGAAAGACCTAAATGTGAGACCTGTACCCATAAAAATCCTGGAGGAGAGCACAGGCAGTCACTTCTCCGACATCAGCCATGACAACATTTTTCTAGATACGTCTCGATATGTCTCCTGAGACGAGGGACTCAAAAGCAAAAATAAACCACTGCAACTACATCAAAATAAAAAGCTTCTGCCCAGCAATATTCATAATCAAGAAAACTAAAAGTTCATCGACTCAATGGAAAAGATATTTGCAGATGACATATCTGATAAAGAGGGAATATCCAAAACACGTAAAAAATGTATACACCTCACACCAACAAATCAAGTAACCCAATTCATAGTGGGCAGCAGACATTTCTCCAAAGAAGACCTATAGATACATGAAAGGCCAACAGATACATGAAAAGATATATGAAAAGATGTTCAACTTCACTCATCCACAGGGAAAAACAAAAGAACAGACATCGCCTCACACCTGTCAAAGGGCTAAAATCCCAAACAGAAGAAACAAGGAGCGTTGGTGAGGATGTGGAGAAAAAGGAACCCTCTGGCACTGTTGGTGGGAATGAGAGCTGGTGCGGCCACTCTGGAGAACAGTATGGAGGGTCCTCAAGAAGTTGAAAATAGAGCTGCCCTATGACCCAGCAATTGCACGACTGGGTATTTATCCAAAGAATATGAAAACCCTAATTCAAAGCTGACACGCACTCGTATGTTTACAGCAGCATTATTTACAACAGCCAAACTATGGAGGCTGCCCAAGTGCCCATCCATCGACGAATGGAAGGTGCGTAGATACCTACAATGGAATACTGCTCAGTCGTAGAAAAAGAATGAAGTCTTGCCACTTCCTACAACATGGGTGGGTCTAGAAAATATGATGCTGAGCCAAGTCAGAAACAGATACCTTGATTTCACTCATACGCGGAATTTAAGAAACAAAGAAAGGAACGAAGGGCGGAAAAAGACCAAAAAGCAGACTCTTAACTCTAGAGAACAAACTGATGGTTACCGGAAGGGGGGGGGCGGCGGGGAGGAGTGAAAGAGAGGGAGGAAGGAGATGACGAGGACAGTCCTCTTGATGAGCACTCAGTAAGACACAGAACTGCTGAATCACCACATTGTACACCGAAAACTGATACTCTATGTTAACTATACCGGAACAAAATGAAAATTAAAAGAAATATCTCCCATCATCTTTGATTTTAAGAAATGGAAGGGGAAACAGCTAACATTTACCATGTCCTGCATATGTACACATACACATATTTACGATACATTATTACAATTTAATCATGGTACATACTATCAAATCATGATAAATTATACATATTGAGAACACTTCCTGGTATTAACAACAACTTCTGGAAGGCACGAATGGGAGCTATGTACATCTGTATTTCTCTGATCGGCCACACGGCATCACAACCCACAGGGGAATGAGTGGGGACAGAGGACGGGGCCTGCCGGCCATGCCTGGAGAAGCGAGCGCCATCGCGGAAACCTCTCAAAGCACAAGGTGAAACCACCGTGAGTCACTCAGATTCTGCTTCCTGGGCCTCTGTGGCAGCTGACGGCGCTTGGAAATAAGCCCACATCCCTCGACTGAACACGACATCTGCTCCGGAAGCACGTCAAAGCCTCGTGCTAAACAAACGGCCGAAAGAAATGATCTACCAGGATACGCGTAGCCGTCAATCAGAAATGCCATGTGTCGAAACCTAGGGCTGCGACATGAAACTACTAGAAAACGAATCTCGTGACGTTGTATCATGAATTAATCTTTGACCGATACATTCTCGGATTCCAAATTGCTGGTTTCCAAGCCTCTGTGTGATCTGGAACACTGGTGACAGTGAGCTCTTTTCCAACATAGCTTTCAACGTCGGACTCTCAGATGACCCACGGCGTTCGCTCCTTAGCTGTGTGGCGAAGGCAATGATGTGTATGGGTCCCCCCGTGCCGAGAGGAGACGTGGAAACTCTCGCAAGGATTATGACATATGACACACGGTCCAAGGTAAGTAATAAGATCTAAGGCAAGATTGTGTTTATTATGTATTTGTAATGAATCCACACAGACTATCAATACTTTAAAGAGGATACTTACCTTCCCTAAATTGATTTTATCCTAAGTATCTCTTTTTCTGTTTACACATAAAAGCCTTACGAATTTAAATCATGCAAAATCATGTTTTCACTTTGTACTCGGGAATAAACAGACTCTGCATAAAAACCAACGTTTTAAAAAAACGTGTGTAGACAAATGCTTCAACTCACAGAAAACAAGTCCAAATGATCTAAAATTCATGAGCAGTTTTCAAGATTTATTTTTTACATTTATTTTTAAGAAAGAGAGAATGAGCAGGGAGCAGGGCAGAGGGACAGGAGACGGACTCCCGGCTGAGCCCAGTGCAGGGCGGGATCCCACAACCCTGAGGATCATGTCCTGACACCGTATCAAGGTCAAACGCTCAACTGACTGAGCCAACCAGGTGCCCCAGTAAGAGAAGTTTTAAATAAGGGTGTGTGATGACAGCGCACTGAGCAGACCCGCCCACATCTTTTAATAAATAAAGTTTCATTGCAACACAGCCCCATCCATTCCCTCCTGCACTGTCTGTGGGCACTTTCAGGCCACAGCAGCAGAGCCATGTGGCTGAGATGGAAACCCTAGGCCCACAAAGCCAATCCTCTGTTATTATGCGGCCCCGGACAGCAAACCTCTGACCTCTGGTTTAGAGCTGTGGGTCTCACTCCTGAACTGGACTCAGAATCCCCGGAGGTCTGTTAGTGCACAGCATGCCAAGACCCATCAGCAGAGGCTCTGACTCAGTAGGTCTGGGATGGGGGCCTAACAATTTGCATTTCTTTTTTTTTTTTAAGATTTTATTTATTCATCTGAAAGAGAGAGAGACAGAGAGAGCACAGGCAGGGGAGAGGAAGAGGCAGAGGGAGAAGCAGATGCCCCATTAAGCTGGGAGCCTGACGTGGGGCTCGATCCCAGGACCTGGAGATCAAGACCTGAGCTGAAGGCAGACACTTAACCATCTGAGCCACCCAGGTGGCCCTAACAATTTGCATTTCTAACCAGTTCCCAAGTAATGCTGACGTTGTGGGTCCGAAGACCACACTCTGAGAACCCCTACGTGAAGACAAACACAGCCTCCTCCATGGCTACATCCATTCCTGCTGCCTGAATAATGAGGCCACCACGTGTTAAAAACATGTTGCTAAATTAGCAGCTTCAGGTGCACCTTTAATCTTAGCATGATCCATCACAAGTGTTCTCCTCAGCAGCTCTGCAGTGTAGATAACGATCAGCCACGTTCCTCCCTAGACCCACGGGGAACGTACACTATCCCAGAGGCTGAATGTTTCGTCCTGGAATAGACCCAAAGTCAACAGGGGCAGATGACGGCAAGCCCAGATCTCCAACAATGACTGCAGTCTCAGGTCCTGGGGTGTTTTTACAGACATTCTAGAATCGCATGATGCAAAAAAACCCCCAGAGGTCAACTTGTCAGTTGTCTTGCTTCTAAGACCCTGGTAGACTAGAACTTCCCAACGACTCAGGGTCCTCTCTTCTGTTTGCCAGCAACACCGAAATGGAAGAAAGCAACTTCCCATGCACTTTTAAAAACGGAGGCTTTCCACAAATTACAGGTGCCATTTGCTTCCAATTTTACAATAATTCAGTAAAGCCAAAGTGACCTTGAAAAATAAACCAAGTCTAGCAATAAAGTTAAGTGGTGATTCTATTTTCTGTGATTAGATTCCATTATTTGGAAAAGGATTTTCAATGTCCGGCTTACTGACATTACCTGTTACATTATCAGTAAGGAGTTAAGTTTTTAAAGACATGATCGTGAATCGATTACATTAGGTAACAGCTTTGCAAACTGTGACAATATCACAGGTCTTTCTTGACTATCACATCCAGTCAAAATACTTTGAATTCCAGAGCCACCCAGGGTAGCTGCATTAGGACCCTTCAAAACTCTTGACAGAAATGTCCCTTTGGAGAGAATCACATTTGGCTATTATCTTTAAAAAGAAAAAAAAGGAACAAAAAATAGTACTTCTGAGGTCAAGTTCACAGCCAAGAGAAATAACTGAGAACATAACGAAAGATTCAACATGTCATATAACATGGGAACGCTGAACCCATCCGTTAATGAAGGATTCAGACCTTATCACATTCTCCATGCAAAATGGTGTCAGAAAAATTACAAGAGGAAGAACCCCAATTCAGTTATAATCACTTAGCCTTAGCAACTCCACCGCGTCCCCATAAAACATGCCCTTTTCCTGACGACTGGCACCTCCCACAAGGGAAAATGTACTATACGTGAACAGGAAGACCCTGGGAATTACGATGGTCCTCGAAGACATCATCAAGCATCCAATGTATAATGAGGACACGGACCTTCAAACGCAGTACACCGATTTCCAAAATCCCACAGTTACTGTTCACGTTACTCGTCAGCCAAAGGGAATCTAACGCCGTGTCATCATCCATTAGACCTTAAGAGGAATTTGCAGATTTGCATTCCACTTCGATGGCAATCTGGAACCAAACCAGTTCAAGAAAAAGTAATTTACTGTGCTATGGTGCTGCAGCAGGTCAATTTCATTCCTTTTTAACACAGCTAAATTCTGGGAATGCTGTATTGATTATAGTGCCAACACTCAGTGCGGTGATTTGCCCTCTCTGCACACCAGCTGCTGACCCCTCACCTTTGCCTAACTTCCCTGTGCTCATCCATCCATGGCCCTTGTTGTCATGTCCACACCGTTCTTCCTTTTGTATCTTCCCTTCATGTTTCACTTTGTCTTTGCAGAAGCAGTACGCCATTATGGCTTGTTGCTTTGACTAGCCATCCCGCGATGTCCCCAAATACTGACTTTTCCAACATGCCTTACCTTTCCTTCAATCCTGGTCATCCTTTGGGATGGCTTTGTCTCCAACGCCTTCATATTGAATAGTCCTCTCTCTCTCTCTGGGCACTAAGCTTCCACCCCTCTCCCCCATGCGCTCATACAACACCTTCCATCTCCAGTCCCATAACCCCTTTACCGCTCTTCCTCACCCCACCAGGCTGGCTCCTATTTCTTCTTCGGGTATCTAAGCCAGTGCATCTAACAGCACCGGTCCCGTTTTACACATATCCTCCCATCAAAATTCCAACTCCGAACTGACCCACATGTCAAATGTTGGTTTGCTTATGTGTCCTGTGTTTGTCACTTGTTTAATTACCACAATTCTTGGGAATGTGTACTGTCTTCGTTTTACAGATGAGCAAGAAGACACACTTTCAATTACATCAAAGACTGGAATCGGGCAGCCTGGCCCAGGGCCCTTCGTCCTGCCTAGGGGGCCAGTTCTCTGTCTCAGTGAACAGCACTCTCACCTCTCCGGTGAATCCAGGAATGGGGGTGCAGAAGCCCTGCTCCCCATCTTTCCTGAGCAGTGACCAACACAGCAAATTAAACCAACAACCAGAGAGAAAGATACAACAGAGAGAGACTCAAAAGCCTTGTGGTATTTAGTCTTCGGTTCTGGGGTCTTGGAGACTTCTTACATTTCTTCCATTTTCCCGAATCTTTGGACAGACGCTTCCCCCACCCCCAAACCTTTGACCCCACGACTCGCATTCTCAGCAAGCTGTGTACTTTTCTGTAAAGGCTGAAAATAGAAGTCCTTGGATTGGAACTTCTTAGTGTAAACAGACATTTTCTTGCCTGGGGAAAGGACAGTCTTTTCTTCCTTATGTCCTACTGCAATTGCAAACACGTTCTTCCCATTGCCTCCCTGATTCCGGGTCCCACTGACTCCTGACTTCCTGGGACAGGCATTCTACCCCTTATCTACTCTCCTCCCCGAGGTTCGTCCTCCCTTGCCGTGCTTCCTTTCTACCCACCTTTAAACATGCACATTCTACAAATAAACAAAGTGTCTCCTTCACCTTCGGGCTACTTCCCATACTGCTCTGTGTTATAGGGAGGCATCTTGGCATAGTGACCCTCACTTTCTCACTTCCCACCGAACGTCCCCTTTCAACAAAAGAAATCACTTCAGACCACATTTAGTAAACCTCAGCTAGCTTTAGATTCACAGAGAAATTGCAGGAATACTCGTGTTCTTATATACCCACACCCAGGTCCCCCCCACTGTTCGCATCTTCCGGTCGTCTGCTACATTTGTAAAAACCAATGAACTGATCCTGATATATTATCAGTGATGAGAGCCCGCACTTTGATTTTCCTTAGTTTTTTCCCCAATGTTGGTTTGTGGCTGCAGGATCCCAGCTGGGACATCCCATTATGTTTACGGTTACGTATTCCTGGTCGCGTGCGTTACACCGTGACGGTTTCCCAGACTTTCCTTGTTTTGGATGACCTTGACGGCTTTGAGGAATGCTAGTCAGGTCATTTGTAAAACGTCTCTCAATTCTGTTTTTTTCTCATGCTTCAGCTGGGGTTATGAGTACTTGAGAGGAAGATCACAGAGGTCAAGTACGTTTCTCGTCACATCACATCAAGGTTACGTGCCATCAACGTGACAAGGCGGTCGATGTTAACCCTTTCCCACTGGGTTTGTCGAGCTTCCCCGCTGGAACATGACCCGTCTCTATTTCTGAAGAAAATTCTGATCTTGGGGTATGTACATAGTCAGTGGATTTTGTGACAGTTACGTGTGTGTGTGACTGTGTGTGTGTGTGTGTGTGTGTGTCTGAGCTGTCCCTTGTGGAGGTGAAGCAGCGTGCCTTGAGTCTGCACTGCGTGCGACGGTGTGGCACAGTAGGAGAAACCCAAGCACTCTGAAGAACGGGGTGTCAAAGTGGCCAAGCAGACCTAGGCTTCTGGGATTGAGGACGTGTCCCAGGCTGACTGTGGAGCAGTGAATTTAAGTGGAGAGAGAGTTGTCTTCTCTGCTACGTGGGCATCGCGCTGAACTGCGGTCGCGCGGCGTCTGTAAACGCAATCGTTCACGCAGGACGGATGTTTGCTTCCCTCCTGTGCAGCAGCCCCGCGGTGGACGCGCGGCCGAGGGCCGCAAGGACAGCTTTGCCATGCCAACATGTGACTTGACATCCCTAGGTTGAGGTCGGCCGCTCCACTTGCCAACACTGTTAAGGCCACAGGAAGGAAACACGAACGGAAGGCACCCGTCTTCCGTCCGCAAGAATGGAAGGAAGAAATTGTTCCCGGCACCGCCGCTCCTGTTCCATCGGTGGAACGTAGTTAGCAAGACCACATACAAAGTGGGAACCATGCAGGGTCTGACTCGAGGCCCACAGGTCTGCTCAGACTTGGTTACGCTGATGTGGAAAAGGCCTCTGGGAGAATAAAGAGAGATTAGAAAATGGGCATTAACTGACTCATTCACTGACGATCTGGGCCAGGCTGTTTGTTCTGTGTTCAAATAGGACAAATGATCACCCGACCAAAGCTGCAAACGGAACCAGTGTCTCTCTGTGATTGTGACCCTCTGTCACTCTTCAAGTCCCAGGCATCCACCATAGTCCCAGCTATGCCACACAGGCATAGCTCAAATAAGCAGTCCAATGGGGCTGTGACAGAAAACACTGCACCTGAAATTTCTGAGTTTTGGTGGAGGCACTAATCTCTATCTTTCTCCCCAAGAATCCAACCTTAATTTTGTTGCGGTATTTTCACAGGGAGGCCAGCTCCATAGGCTTCCACTCGATGTCTTCCTATCATGACAATCTGCACTCCAGGCGTCACAAAGCCCCGTGTGGGGGTTCTCCCACTCGCTATTTCTGTTCCAACTGTGCACTCAGGTCTCGGGAGAATGGCGCCAGGATGAGTTTGCAGACACGTGGGCTCGCTGCCCCCAAATTCTATGTGTACCCAACTACCAGAATCCTCTGCTCTGACGAATGGAATTATCGGCGTTTTCAAACCCAGAGCTTAGAATCGGCTCGGAGGTCGTGTCCACAAAACCTAGGGTGTGGTATGTTCTCCTTTCGCAGTGTTCAGACCCGCACGTGAAAGACCAGCAGCTCCTTGGGGGGAAGGGCCGAGGAGGATCTAGAATCCACACAAGTAGCATCACCCCAGATACCTGGTCGGAATGACCTCGCCTTCATGCCGTAGCCTTGGGACTGACCGCTGACGGTGCCTTTGTGCTGACCTGGTTTCTGTTTGCCGAACCTGATTTGCTTCATGTGCACAGATCAGAGAGGATCAAATGGGACTCTAGTAAGCTTCTGAACTCCCCAACCCAGAGAAAATGTAGAGAGTGGGATGCACAGTGAGTCACGAGGCACCTGACGCCAGCTGGAAACACAGACGACGAACAGATCTCGTCCTTACACCAGGCTTTCAGGCGTACCGTTTTTTAACTATAAGGTACCGAGCAAAAAGAGCCCTCTGATATCACAGGAACAGGATGGAATTCAAGAATGTACTACTGAGAGCAGCCTTAGGACATGTTCCTCTGACAAGACGCAGATAAGTTGAGTCTGCGGCATTAACTAGGAGTATTTGTAACCACTCTCTCCACGAACACGAATATGCATTACCAATAGTTCTGCATTCCCTGAGCATTCCGGAATGCTTCGTTATCAGATTACAGCTAAAACACATACATCCAACCAATGTGTTTTATCATTTACCCGCTTAAATAACAGATAGGGGAAAACATATAGGCAAACACGCTTATCATTTCCTAACATAAGGACAAAATGCAATTAGTGATAACCACTTTTTTAAAAGATTTTACTTATTTATTTGACAGGCAGAGATCACAAGTAGGCACAGAGACAGGCAGAGAGAGAGGAGGAAGCAGGTTCCCTGCTAAGCACAGAGCCCGATGTGGGGCTCAATCCCAGAAACCTGGGATCATGACCTGAGCTGAAGGCAGAGGCTTAACCCACTGAGCCACCCACGCACCTCTAGTGAGAAACATTTGAATGCCCCAAATTAACTTCCTAATTCCAAAACTAAAATTATAACTACAAAAAATTCTGCAGTATTAGTTAGAAGTCTTAAATTCTAAAGGAGTCTGAGATGAAAATATGCATCTTTTAAAAAAATATGCATCTTGATGATTTGCTGATTGTATTAAAATGCTGTTTTGGCTATCTCGAAAAAGTCTCACCTTATTTTTAACCTAATTAAAAATAAACAACTTGATTTACTTTCTTCTCTGTGAAAAGACATGGAGATGGTTTTGTTCTGTTAAATTGGAAACAATTTTTATTAAGCAAACACAAGAATCACGTTTCCTTTACCAATAGAGGCAAAATATTTACACACGATCTCCATCTCTCACTACTTAATTGCTACTCTGACAGGTCCAACTGAGTTTTAAGATCTGCTCGGGCACTGACAGAATGTTAAGCATTTCATTGCTGTATTGATCTGCAAGATTTTGATTTTTTTTTTCTTTCCAATAATGAAATTCCAAAAAAATAGCTAACTAAGTAAATGTCATTTCTGAGCTCAAGGCTGATGGATTACATTCAGTCATTTTGGTTCATGGGGCACTAAAAGGATGAGTGGAGAGACGTAGGGTCTGGGGATGGTTTGCTGATGACTTCCCAAGGGAGAAATGCACAGGGACACATTCAGAAGTCAGTAACCGCCTCACCACATAAACAAGTGCACGGACATAGGAAGACTGCAGGGCGGGCGGAGGTAAAGAATGGAGACGGACACTCTGCCCAAGACACCCTCCCCCACCCTGGAATGTGGCAGCTCCCTCTGCCTCTCCCAACTAGGGGAACCAAAGGCTGCTCCCCCTTTCCTCAAGCAACTGGACCTAGGTTCTACTCACCGGAGACTCCCTCATCAGTATACAGCTAACGTACCAGGTTTAATTAACCCCTTCTACAGAGCACGGTTTCCCATTAGGATTAAACGTTATCTATAAAAACTGACCTTGGGGAGACATTAAGAAATCTCTCCCTTCCTAGACTGGTGTAATTAGAACAGAAACGAGGGGCATGTTTTGCATCAGTTCCACCTTCGTGAAGACCAAGAAACTAACAACATGGATACGCGCTGACATAAAACTCAGTAACGGTTTTCATGATAACTCTTAAGGTTATAGAAAAACACATAGAAGTAACAAGCCAACATAATTTTGCTGTTTGAATATTAGGGAAAAAATGCCCTTTGAAATTATTTCAGACACATGAAGGAGTATAGGTTTCTTTTAACTTCTTGGCTTGCCTCCTTTTGACATCGAATTGCACGTAATTGTCCTTGCAAGTGTGTGTGTGGGGGGACTCCTATAAAGACAACTGAATTTAGTAATTGTGAGATACTTTTCTTTTAATTAAATTTATTCCTATGTTTGAATGTATAGCCTCGGAGCAGCACTGGAAGTAGGAGAAAGAAATCACTGTCTAAATTAATACGACCCTCGGGCAGCTAGAGGGACAGTGGTGCCTGGCCTCTCCCCGGTGCTGGTAGCCAGACCACACGGTGACTACAGGCTTTCCCTACTGGAGACTGTCAACATCACTGTTTCTTTCCTCCTGCCCAGACCAATTTATTACATGGATTCTGTATCATGTTCTATTTCTTTCATTTTAGTTCAGTCACAATCTCTACTTTAAAGTGTTCCTTCTTTTTTTTTTTTTTTAAGATTTTATTTACTTATTTAAGAGAGAGAAGAGTGCGCACAAGACAGGGGAAGGGCAGATGGAGACAAGAGAATCCCCCACGTGGGGCTCGATCCCAGGACACCCTGGATCATGATCCGACCAGATGCTTAACTGACTGAGCCCCCCAGGCGCCTCTAAACTGTTGCACATTTGATGGGGTTGTAAACCGAACCGTGGAGATGTTCTCCGCACAGTTCTGCACTTCTGCGTGCCAGGCAAATGCCCCACGCTCCCAGCTTCTCTGTGGACTTTGCCTCCACAGCATCGCCCTCTGGCTTAGGGGACGGGCCATCCTGCCCCACACCGATAAAAGGCCGCTGCTTAAGGACCTCGCCAGCCCCTCTAGGACGTCAGGGTCACAAAGCATCCGCTGTCTTCTCGCCACCTTCACCAGCACCGTTGATAAGTAGCCTCCGGGGGGGAAGAAGAGGTCCCGGCATTGCTAAAAGAGGTGTAGGATCAACAGCCAGGGGCTGTTGTCAAGGCCAGAATCTCCCATCCTCCAGGGCCCATCCCTTCATGCATTCTCAAACTGCCTTTCTTTGTCCTTCCCCTGAGTTGGGGAGGAAGGATAAGCTCCCAACCCACAAGATGTCCCCGTCCCAATCCCCAGATCCTGTGAGTCCATCACGTTACGGGGCAAAAGGCACTTTGCTAATGTGATTATGTTAGGGGTTTCGAGAAGGGAGAGTATCCTGCGTTATCCCGTCAGGCCAACGTAATCTCTAGTGTCTCTCAGTGACGGAGGAGGAGCGGGTCAGAGAGAGAGACTGGAGGGGGCAACGCGGCCAGCTCTGGAGGAGGAGGAAGGGGCCAAGGGACCAGGAATGAGTGCGGCGTCTGGAAGCAGGAGACAAGGAAACAGATCCTGCCCTAGAGCGCCCAGAAGGAACACAGTTCTGCTGACCCTGTGACTTTGGGCCATGTATCACCTTTCAGGAATCGGGACGCCCAGAACAGTAAGACAACGCATCAGAATGGGATTGAACCACTAAGACTGTACGAAATGTCTACACTAGCAACAGAAACCTCCTACGCTGGGCCCCTATACAGCACAGTGACAGGGCGGGGCATGTGCCAGAAAGGCCTCTGCCATTCTAATGAATTAATTAACGACGCCTCAAGTTTTCACTGGACATTGAACATCACTTAATGAGATGGCAGGCGGGATTTAAGAAGAGGTGGGGTTCCATTCATGTAAACACCTTCCTACAGCTCTTACAATCGGATCCAGAAGCGTGGAACCCACGTCCAGTCTTCGAGTGTGAGAACCGAGAACCACCCGTTTTCACTTCTTTGAGTAATTAATTACCGGTCACTGAAGAGTACATGTTTGCCGCTAGTTTCTGACTCATCCAGTCTATATGAGAACGTTCCATTATGATACATGACATGGACTGACATTCCGATTTCTCTATTGCCCTATCTCATTCCTTCTTATCATTATGTCAGTGAACCGGCTTTCTCTATTAGTTACTGATCTGGGCGGAACGGGGCACCCCCAAAGGTCATAGCTGGGGTCCTAGCCCCCATTCCCTGAGAACGTAACCTTCCACGACACCGGGTCATTACAGAAGTCATCGAGCTGATTGCAGTCATTAGGGTGGGTGCTTGTCCCGTAAACTGGTGTCTTTACAAGGAGGGGACATTGGGGCAGGACACGGATGTGCACGAGGGAAGATGACAGGAAGGAGCACAGGAACAGTGCCCGATGCAGACGGAAGCAGGGAACAGACGGATGTTTTTCGAGGCCAAGTCATGCCAAAGATCACCAGAAAAGCAGAAGCTAGGTGAGGACCACAGAGCAGATCCTTCTCCCGGCCCTCGGAAGGAAGCCACCGTGCCCACAGCTTGATCGTGGACTTCCAGCCTCAAAACTACAAGATGGTGAAGCTCTTTTCTTTAAGCCGCCCCCGCCGGTGGGACTTCAAAGCACCCTCAGCAAAATGACACGTTTACCCGTCGCACCTGCAGTAACGCGTACAGCAAAGCCCACGGCCCTGCTGGGCTGCATCAGAGAAGACCAGCTCACAGCTGTCCGGGGACAGACGCAGACCTTGCCCTTCCTGTGTGCTCCACTGTCTTGTCTACGAGGCTGGTACACGGAGGGGTGCCACGTGGCTACGAGCGATACCATGGAGACCTGCCCCCAGGGCCTCATGCACGCCCCTCATGCGAGAAGTGAGAGGAAAACCCAAGACGAGAGCAGGAGAGAGGGACAAAGCCTGGGAGGACACTTGCGTGCTCCCCACCAGTCCTCCCTACGCCCCACACGACAGCTCCCGTCCCTGCCCCACCCTCCCGAGGACAGCAGTAAGTCACCGGCGAGGACATGCACTGCTCCCTGGACCCCGACCATGTCATTAGACCCGGGCTTCTCACCCGGGGGTGATTCTGTCCCCCAGAAGCCACTGGGCAACACCCAAGGACACTTGTGGTCGTCCCGGCTGGAAGAGCGCTCCCGGCTCCTGGCTCCCGGGGTGGAGAGCCGGATGCTGCTAGCCCCCACCCCTGGAACAGTGTTGCAGTCCTGCGGCAACGGTGGGGGTTCTGCAGGAGAGAATCGCGGGGCTCCCGAAGTCCCAGTGCCAAGTTCAGAAATTCGGTGAGAGGAGGGGGTGCGCTCTGACCGGAGAGAAACTGCGAGAGAGGCTGCCGGAGCCTCCCCGCAACCCTCCTTCCCAGTGGCTCCACGTCGGGGGAGGAGCGAGGGGCTGAGCACAAGCATGAGGTGCAGATCTGCCCCCCGGTGCCCCTGGGTGCCCCAGCGCGGGGCTCTGCGTTGCGTGTCGCCGTCCCGCGCCCGATGCTTCGTCACCCCTGACGGTTCAGAGCCCGCCGGCTCAGGCAGTGCACGTCCTTGCTGCTCCCCGCGTTCCTAGCGCGGGTCCCGCACAGGGCACACACGTCACACTTCCTAGGTGAACGGACCGCGTTCCCAGTCCCCACACCGGGTCCCGAAATAAACACCAGCGGCGCTGTCTACAATTTAACACGGAGTGTCTGCGGCCGTTTTCTGTGACACCCACTGCCCATTTTCCGTTGGTTGGAACCCATAGCCCCTCCTCACCGCCCGAGTCTTCTTCATAAATTCCGCAGGGATATCGACAGGTGAGTCAAACGAGGAACCTCAGAACCCCACAGCCTAACTGGTCATCTCCGCATGGCCGTTCAGAAATCGTCTTTATTTGAATAACCGAACATTATTCTGTAATGTGTAATTACAGAATTACATTATTCTGTAATGTGTAACACACATTACAGATTTAGAAAGCGAGTCATCATGCTGAATATTTCACATGCGTGATCTATGAAGGTGCCACGGGGTAATGGCGGTCATTAGCCTGGTTTGACATGTGTCCTCCAGCACAGAGAAATGAAGACACGACGTCCCGGGCGCGGGTGGAGAATTCTAACCCGGACAGCGGCCTCTGCCCTCCAAACCTGAGCCCTCGCTCTACAGAAGGCCTCCGGCCTCGCACAGGGATGAGCGGAGTTATTTTTTACAAGGTCACTCGTGTTACTCCCATTCCAGTGAAGCCAGGGGAATCCAGTGTGGCCGGGCAAGTCGGCCCACAGCCCCACACAGGGAATGGCAGAACGGGGACTCAGCGTCTATGTAAGTACAGAGAGCAAGGCCCCATCTCACGTCTCCCATCTCGTGCCTTTTCTGTCTCACCTGCGTCCACACAGGCTGCTCTCCTCCTCTTGAGGCAGAGCAGGAACCTCCTGCTTGCCAGCGCCCTCTGCCCAGTGCCTCTCCCACAGCATCCTTCTGCTCTGGTTTGTGCCCGCCGACTCATCCTGCTTCCAGGCCCTCCCTGCGATCGTGGGTTTTCCGTCCGCCGGGAAGCTTGGTGCCCCCAGCCCCGATCTGCCCCTCTCCTTCTGCGTCCAGCGCTCTGACTCTACTGGGCCGTACCCTCCGCCCAAAGGCTGGTCTCAAGGGTGAAAGGGTGTGGAGAAAGTAGAAAGGGGCCCGCACCTGGCTCTTCTCCCCAAGTGCATCCATTAGCAGCAGGGACAGCCACAAACGACAGGGGTTTGAAGGCAGGGGACCCCCGTCCCCTGTTTCTCTGGGGAGACTACGTTGCCATAGACAATGCCATCATGCAAACTGAAGCAAATTAATGATGGTTACCGGATTACAGTAGATTAATAGTACATTACGCAAGAAGGGGATTGTGGTGTCTTCGCCTGGTATTTTTTAAAATTAATTTTAATGCTAGTTGAAAGTGTGATCAAAGAAGATCTAGCTCTCTCCAAGCGGAACGGAACTTTACTTCTAATCTACTATCATTAAAGTAGGTTCTGTTTGATGTTTTGTACTCATCAGTGAATCTCATTGGACTCCAAATGCACTTGGAGCTCATTGACTTGAGTCAGAAATCTCCTGCGTTGCCCCGGCATGAGTCACGGCACCCAGAACAGTTTGCTGGCATGTGTCTCAGTCCCTTTCACTCCAGGAAAGTTCATACGAACACTGCTTACGAAGGCCTTCAGTGATGATATTCGAGCTCTCAAAAATGCTTTTGAATCTCCGTCGTTCGGTTTACTGTTAAGAATCCCCTCCTTAATTTTAAGAAATATTTTCTTAACCTATCCATGGTTGAGCCAAGCTTTCAAAACTACATTTAACTGAAAGAAAAGTCAAAGAGAGTGTTTTGGTTTTTTAGAAACAATTCCAATTCATGAAATCTAACAGACGTTAGGAGTCAGCGTTCCTGTTCTAAAAGCAATAGGGAGACGTACGAATTTATGTTTTGACAGACGTATCATTCTGTCCATCACTTACAAGGAGAAATACAAGTTTTCTACGAGATCCTGAGTGTTTATGAGTAAGAATGCGACTGTAGTGTGGGAACCTAAAACACAGACCGGATTCGTTGCATTTTACATCCCATGGGCCCTCCTGTTCTCGCAGTCACGGGGTGCCCGGCCCCACCTCTCTGTCAGGCTTACTTGGCAGGAGTGGACTGAAATGAATTAGAAATAAAGCACCGTTCTGCTTGGAGAAAGCCAGATCTTCTCTGATCACACTGTCAATGAGTATTAAAATGAACTTTAAAATACACTAGGCAAAGACGCCACAATTCCCTGCTTGCAACTTGCAATCAGCCAGAGAGCCAAATAATTAAGGTATTTATGCTTTTAAAATGCAAAGCCAATTTCATTTTTCCAAACGAGTTATTTCTGCGGAAAGCCTCCATCTCCCTGCAGCACCAGGCTGTAAGCATTCTATGTTAATCACAGAACTAAAGAGCTAATTACAGAATCCTACATGTTTATACCAACTTTAAATCAGAACTGGAAAATGTGGACAATACTCTGGCATAAATTGTTTTGCTTTAGCCTACACCAGTAGTCCCTATGTACCAGGGACCCTGTTCTTCTGCTCATGTTTACTGTACTTATAACTTTGGAAAAAATCTATGAACTACAAACAAAAGCAAAAATAAAAAAAACTCTCCCATACTAAACATCACTTTGTGAACCTCCAGTGTGGGATACTGGACCCCTACAATATAAACCACCTCTCCCATCCCCCTCCTTGGGCCATAAACAATTTGAGAACATACCTACTTGGTCCTTACAGTTTTCTAAAAAGAAGGAAAGACCGAAAACATTTTGAGGTTCTGGACTCAGGTAAGGGAACTGGAAACATTAAGCACTTTTCTGGGCACTGCGGTATGCGATTGTGACCCGCGCTGCCAGGGAAGACATGGGGGTCGGAGGCTCTGGGTGCTTGTATTAGGGCGGTCAGGCTGCTAGAACAAAGTATTATCCACTGAGTGGCTTCAACAACAGACCTCTCCCTCTCATGGGTCTGGAGGGTGTGAAGTCCAAGGTGGAGTGCTGGCAGGTTCTGGGATCTCTGCCTTTGTTTATGAAGCCACTAACCCCAGCTTTAGGCTCCCGCTCTGTAATCTCATCAAACCTAATTACTCCCCAAAGGACCCTGTCCAAATGCTCTCACGGGAGGGGTTAGGGCTCCCACACAGGAATGGGTGTGGTGGTGGGATTCGGTCCACGGCACCACGATAGCATCCCCAGTTTCCAACAGAAATCGGGATCTTGAGAATGAGAGAACGATGCCAAAGCCTGCTCACAGCCTCGGATAATTCTGTACAAGAAATCTCAGTCGCTGTGATCCCTCGGCTTGAAGAGAAGAGTTCCCTTGGCCACGGGGGGTGGGGAACAAAGCTGCCCCTTGCAGGAGAGGATCCCACAGTGGAGAAGGCTTGGGATCAAGAGTGTGGAATGGGCATCAGCCTCGGAAGACGGGGAACATAAAGGAAGGAAAACTACCGGGGACAGTAACACACATTTTGACAGACAGAACAAAGACAGGGACCCCGTTGATGGGAAGAGCATTCCTCAGGAAAGGCAAAGTTCATCTGACCTGCGGAGCACAGGCATGATGAAAGGACAGGAGATGGTAGGAACGAGCACAGGCTGAGGACAAAGGGCACACAGAGGCCAGCGAGCAGGAGGAATGAGCTCTGCACATGCATCTTGGCATCACTGGACAAGAGACACGTGAGAAAGAAGCAGGCGAGAGCGCCGGCAGACAGGCACTGGGCTCCAGACTTGTGGGGAGGAAGGGGACGAAATGCAAAAGCAGATTCAAACGCCTAAGTTGCTTAAAGAAGAAAACAAAACAAAACAAAACAAAAAAACCAGATGGAGTTTCTAGAACATTTAGCATTCCCGAGCACCAAGAACAGGTTTCACTACGTGGAAATCACTTCCATCGTGAATGCTATCATGCATACTTGGAGATGGTGCATTTCCTGGAGTCCAGACAATCAATGCTGGGTGTTCTGCACCGGTCACCTCTGGGTCTCACTGGACAGCCAGGGCCCGCCTCTCCAATGTCCCGCTTCCTAACCACGGCACCAGCCCGGCAAGTCTGCAGCATCATCTGACCCAACTCGCTGTCATGTTCAAGCTGTCTCCTTGGTCATCCCCTTGTCTTCCTCCTCGACTGCCTGCTACTTGCAGAGACACGACGTGCTCATGACTAGCAGCGTCTCTCAAGAGCACCTTGGAATTCTCAGAGAAAAGAAGCTCAAGGAATCAAAGGAATATAAACAAATACACCTTTCCGTTCTGACATGAACCAAAAGCATCTTCCAGACCCACCCAGCTGCACCAGTACAGGTTGTGCTACAGCCTTGTTACCTCTCAAACGTACGCCCGTCCTCGTGCAAGGATTCTGCTCAGACAGAACGTACGATTGCAGCTTTAGGATTGGAGAAGCACCAAGCTTCTCCAGCATAATAACGTGCGTTGTGGCTTCTGCCGCGCTCTCAGAAACATCACCTTGCCCTCCTGCTGCTCTGCCTAAAGACACGTCGTGTTACCCCCAGAGTCTTTGGAGGAATGTTTTTGAATCACCTTATGTACGATCCTTAATGTGAGCCACGCTTCATCCTTCTAATTAATTCAAACCGTGTGAGTCGAGTATTACTGACGTTTTCCGCCAGCATGGTCTGCTTAGGTCAAGTTCACCCTTCCCGTGTAAATACTGAGACGTGGACCAGACTAGAAGCTCCTGTTAAGAGAAGCGCCTGGATGGCTCAGTGGGTTAAGCCTCTGCCTGCCGCTCAGGTCATGATCTCAGGGTCCTGGGATCGAGCCCCACATCAGGCTCTCTACTCAGCGGGGAGCCTGCTTCCTCCTCTGCCTGCCTCTCTGCCTACTTGTGATCTCTGCCTGTCAAATAAATAAATAAAATCTTAAAAAAAAATAAAGAGAAGCAAATGAGTGATGGAGGTCTTACAGGACTGAAGGGTTTTGCAAGGCTCAGACACTATGAAGTGTACCAATGTCATCAACGTGGACCAGGCTAGAAGCTCCTGTTCAGAGAAGCAAACAAGTGATGGACGTCCTGCAGGACTGGACAGTTCTGCAGGGATCAAACACTGTGAAGGGCACCGAGGTCCCCACTGAACAGAGAAGCTCCCGATACGAAAAGGACTCTGATCTTGTGTACTTCACAAACAACTGTTCCAGGAAGAACTGCTTTGTCCCTGTTTATTCTTTCATTGTTTGTCATTTCCTCAATCACTACAACTTTGTATGCAGTCAGTTAGACATGTATGGGTTTGCGGGAAGAACAGAGAATTGGGATCGCGCATCCCCCTCTCTAGACTTACACAGCGCTCTTCACACAGAGCGTTCTTTTTTTTTTTTTTTTAATTTTTTATTTATTTATTTATTTTTAATTTATTTTCAGCATAACAGTATTCATTGTTTTTGTACCACACTCAGTGCTCCATGCAGTCCGTGCCCTCTCTATTACCCACCACCTGGTTCCCCCATCCTCCCACCCCCCCACCTCTTCAAACCCTTCAGATTGTTTTTCAGAGTCCATAGTCTCTCATTGTTCACCTCCCCTTCCATTTCCCCCAACTCCCTTCTCCTAACTCCCCATGTCCTCCATGCTATTTGTTATGCTCCACAAATAAGTGAAACCATATGATAATTGACTCTCTCTGCTTGACGTATTTCACTCAGCATAATCTCTTCCAGTCCCGTCCATGTTGCTACAAAAGTTGGGTATTCATCCTTTCTGAGGGAGACATAATACTCCATAGTGTATATGGACCACATCTTCCTTAACCATGCGTCCGTTGAAGGGCATCTTGGTTCTTTCCACAGTTTGGCGACCGTGGCCATTGCTGCTATAAACATTGGGGTACAGATGGCCCTTCTTTTCACTACATCTGTATCTTTGGGGTAAATACCCAGTAGTGCGATGGCAGGGTCATAGGGAAGCTCTATTTTTAATTTCTTGAGGAATCTCCACACTGTTCTCCAAAGAGGCTACACCAACTTGCATTCCCACCAACAGTGTAAGAGGGTTCCCCTTTCTCCGCATCCCCTCCAACACATGTTGTTTCCTGTCTTGCTGATTTTGGCCATTCTAACTGGTGGAAGGTGGTATCTCAATGTGGTTTTAATTTGAATCTCCCTGATGGCTAGTGATGATGAACATTTTTTCATGTGTCTGATAGCCATATGTATGTCTTCATTGGAGAAGTGTCTGTTCATATCTTCTGCCCATTTTTTGATATGATTGTCTGTTTTGTGTGTGTTGAGTTTGAGGAGTTCTTTATAGATCCTGGATATCAAT